>WBND01000694.1:408586-430683 GCA_013398595.1 Tychaedon coryphoeus
CATATTGCCAAGTGTTTCCAGATCAGAGGATGTTTTCAAGACTCTGACCAAAGTGAATGAATCATTAATCTCTTATTTCTTTCTTCTTTCTTCTTCTTTCTTCTTTCTTCTTCTTTCTTCTTCTTTCTTCTTTCTTCTTCTTTTTTTCCCTGGAAAGCATTGTGGTTTCTCTTAAAAAAGAGAAATAAAGGTGTTTAAAGGTTAAAAATTGGAGAATGACAGCATAAAGAACAAGCAAATGTCTAAAAGCATTCATTCTTTGAATGTGTTTCCATGTAGAATATGTTCTATCAAATGCTGTCTCCTAGAGTCCTCATGTTACAAAACAGTAATTCATCCAATTTGAGGGTTTTTAGGGATATGGGTAGGCAGTTGTTCTAAAAAATGGAAGCTCTGCCATTTTTCTCCCTATTGAAGGAAATATTCCAAGGTTTCCAAATATCCACATTTTCCAAGCAGACTTTTAATCTGTATTCTGTGATGACACTGCTCTAACACAGCATTTCTTTTCAATTTCTGCCCAGACAACATTTTAAAAAAATGTAGTTGTTAGACAAAGAGGAAATTTACCACTGTGAGACCTGTGAAGCTACTCTTACAAAAACAATTTAAATATTTTTTGCTTTTACGGCAATATAAATTATAAATTAAGATCTTCTTAACACTCTTCATCACATTTTAATTAGTTTAAATGCTCACTAGATGATTTGGTGAGTGTCCCATTTACACTTCTTATTGCCTGTGGCATAGAGAAGGAAATGAGAGTGCCTGGAAATTCTCTTTCCTCTCTGCAAAGCTTTAACTGAGCTTAAAGATTGTCTCTGTTACTGCCTGAAGCAAAATAACCAAACATTCTGTGATTTTGCCAAGGATCTTTTATCTAGAAACCAGTATCAACACTTGCACCCCATGAAAAACCCCTAAACTTGGCAGGTTATGAAGACAAGGAGTGGAATTAGATCAGGTCTAGATAAATCTGTACTTCAATATGATATAAAATCTGCACTTTAATGATGAAAAAAGAGGAATCTAATTTAGATACAGAAATAGAGTCATGTATTTAGAAGTAGAGTTTAGATTTATAATTTTTTAACAAACAGACAATACTATTGTCTATCAAACAGACAATACTATTCAGCATCAGCAATAGCAACAAGGAATGGAGCAAGTAAGCTAGCAAATCAGAACATCTCAAACACAAGTAAAACTTGATTTCACTACCTCTTTTGTGCATCTTTGCATAGTCAGAATTGGGATGAAGATTATTAGACATTTCCCCAACTGACAGGAACAAAATAGGTTTTTTAAATTTTATTTTAATCATACCTGCATGAAAGCGATGTTCCAAAAGAAGTAAATGTCTAACATTGACAATGGTTTCTCTATGAAAATAAACAGATTAGGATGATAAAGCATGAATGTATCAAGGGCTGCATGGCACAGAGAGCTTAGGCAATAGAAGTTTCATCTCAGAGAGAAAGGAAGGAAAAGATTTTATTCCTCTTGTCATTGCCACACTATGACAGTTTGGACAATTCACTGTATTTCCAATGAAGTCAAATGTGAAGTCTCAAAAGATGACACAGAACTTTGCTTTTGTGAAAAATGTCCTGATGTAAAATTGAACTGTAAGCTGGAAAAAAAACCCATCACAAGATACCAGAAGGGAACAGTAAAGAAATTTTGACATCCCAACATATAAAAATTAGTGGAAAATACAAATTTCAAGAAAGATTTACAGTAACCCTTTAAAATACATACAAATATATCAGCACATTTTCAAGTGAATCACATTATTTACATTGAAATATGTACATTGTAATTCCACATGTCAGGAGAATTTAAACTTACTAAGATATTCTTTTCATTTTTAAATTTCCCTACCATAATTCTTTTCTTAAACAATCATGCAGGTTAAAAAAAATAAAATAAAAAGGGTACAAGATGACTGATATTTTATAATCTATCTGACCATCTGAATTCTAGTGGGATAACTGCATGACAAAAGAAAAACTGAAGTAATATCAGTATTTTTAGTTGTGTAGAGTTAATATGAAATGGTGAAATCAATAACACACTTGATCAAAAACTTAGTCACTGCACATCCACTAGTGACTTACCTATATTCACATAAAGGGTGATTAAAGGACAGATGAACACCCTACTGGGAAAGCTTTTCCAGTTAAACCTTATCAGGTTTGCTATAGTCTCAGCAGGAAATTTAATAGCTCTTATAAAGTGGTTTGAGTCAGAACAGTGGTCTCTGTCTCACTTCTGTTGTAGTAGATTCTTGATCAGGAATAACTTTTAAAATATATCCCTTTCCTAATTCATGCTTTTTTCAAGGATATTTACCTATAAAGTCTTGGTCTTGCCCAGATGAAGATCAGCAATTTGAAGTCCATATCAAATTGCTACTCTTAAAACAGTGCCATGGGTTTCTACGCAAAGACTGACTCAGTAATTAAGCAGAAAACATAACTTTCCATATTTACCATATATATTTCCATATATACCTCTAAAATTCTTCAAGTATTTTACATGTAATAAATGCAAAACATGATATTTTTAACTCAACATATCAGACGTTTAAAAATTGTTCACTGATTCTTGCTTTCTGAAATGCATCTAGTCTCCTTTTCTTAGACTCCTGTTTTTAGACAAAAGACACCAGATTCTGGTCTCTTAGAAACTATTGCACTTCCATAACAATTGGTAACTATGCAGATTTCTATTTTTCTATTTTGTGCTCTTGGGAGTTTTTCTCATAGTGTGTTGTTGCTGAAGAGTTCTATCTTGAAGTAATTTTTCTTATCTCTAAAATATTAAAATGTTGCTTTTATAAAAATAATTTAATCCAGAAACTTTCTGCAGTAATCAGGTGTCAGAGTAGTGCACTTCTATGTTCTGAAAGGTGCTATGTCACAAATTACTGAGAAAAATAATCCTTTAAAGCAAAATTTAAAAATCAAATTTCCAAGAGGCCATTTCCACCTGTTTTGAAGTACTGTTGTTAATGCCTAGGTTGTGTTCAAAAGCTGTGATTTATGTAGCTGTCTAAAAATTTCCAGTATTTGGTTTGGGTTACCAAAAGGAAAATAAAATCATAGTGGTCTAGGGTATGTGTAGGCCTGTAGATTCCTTTTAGTTTTATGAAGTATCCTTTATGATAGAACCTTCAGTACAGATCAGGATCTGCACTTTGTACTAAGAATAGGTAATGTCTGGTAAAATAAACAGAGTCATCCAGAGGTCATCAAAACAGAATATTCCTTTTCTTTTGACAAAATATGGTTAGTGTCACAGAAAGCACAGACTCTTAATGCCTCTGTGACAAGCAGCTGCTGACCACCTCCAGGACTGGGCATGGCAGGACAATTAATAATTTCATACAAGAATGAGTAGCAGATATGTAGGGCAGGGGGGCAGACTGCCTTCCATGGCAGCCCTTTTCAACAAGGAAGGCCACAAGAAACACACAGTTCAGCTGGCAGAAGAAGATCAGAAGACTTTATCTTACAAGAAGTGAAACTTGCTGAAATTCAGGCTTGCAGAAAGCATTTATTATTATGCATATCATTACTACTCTGTAATAAATGTAAACGGCATAAATTCCAAAGGCTTTGTTTAGCTTTGATTTCTCTTGGAAATATTACAGTGTGAGTCAGAGCAACAAAAAATTGAGGCTGTGGATGCTTGTGTATGAGCTGATTGATTTAAATGGCTTGTTTGGAGTAGAGTTTTGACTAGCTGACCTCCAGAGGTCCCTTCCAGCCTAGATTTTTCTACAATTCTGTAAAAAGTACAGGAATGTCTTACTGAATTGATATTGGTCCAAACGTTCTGCAGAGAGGAGTTTAATCCTCAGGAAGATTAACACTGAATAAAGAATTTCAGACGGTGATTTTCAAGTATCAATATTCTGTAAGGGTCCAGAGTTACAGACAGTCTAGAATCCCTTAAACCCAGAGGATTTTAATGGACATACGCTTGGTCTGATAACCAAAGTATAGACATGACACGAGAAATGGATTTAGACAGAGTCTGAATGGCTTGAGTAGTTGAAGCTGCACTGATGACACTTTTCCCATTGAGTTTGAACGTAACAGTTATCTTTCTTCAAATATTGGATCCATCTTACCAAATCTAGCTATTTTTAGTCTATGATGGTTATGCAAATTTTCTGTGCATTTTTTTTTCACACTTTTTTAGAGTGAGAGGCATCTCAAGATGAGATGTAATCTCTTACAGATTGAATGGCTGACACATGGATTAACTGACCATTGCATGGCTTTGAGCAGCCCAGAGCAGACATAGGCATATTCATATAGGTATGTGAGGAAATCTACCCTTCATACCTAATGAATATTGTATGAGAAGAAAAGGACTTGTTTGAGTAAAAAGGTTCCAGAATGTTTGCAACATACTTATTGCAGAGCTGAATATTTCAAAGATGAGAAGATCCTGGATATAAGTAAAGATATGAAAACTTTTAATCAAATTAATCTGGTTCATTGCTATAACTAAGAAGAATTTTTGTTTCCAAGTGTCCTGGTTCCAGCCAGGACAGTGTTAATTTTTTGCAGCAACCAGGAGGTGGCATGTCTAGGACCTGGATGTTCCTCTGTAACGCCTCTCATCATTGCCAGGGGCAGAGGGAAAGGAGTCTCTTTCAGTCAGAGTAACAGGACTGCTCTGTGGTGTGTATTTTGCATGTGAATCACTGTTCTTTTTCTTTTCTTGCTATTTTCCAGTAAATTGTTCCCATCTCTACCCCGTAACATTTGCTTCTTGTGCCTCCAATTGCCTTTTCCATCCCACCACAGGGAAAGAAGAGGAGGAGGAGGGAGTGAGGAGCACATGGTTTGGAGAGTCTCAGTGGGAGTACTAAATTGAGGAATAACATTCCTAAACCAGGACACAAAGATTATTTTCTGACTATCATATTTACCAAACTGCTTATGATGATTCTATAATTTACAAATATAATTAACAACTTTTCTCTGATACAAAGCTAGAAAAAAAAAGAATAATCTACATTCAGAAGACTGAAAAATTGTACAGCTATCTGAAACATGAAATTGATAATCCCATAAGCAAAATAACTGATCTGAGGACATAGATGACACAATGTACTGCTGCAAATCTGTAGTTCATTAGACTGTCTCCCTAAGCAATCAGAAAATATGTAGGTTTTTTACAAGAATCAACAAAAGTCTATCAAGGATATTCACACTGCAATGATGAGTCTCTGATTCACAAAGATTTCTTCGTACATCTCCTCTCAACATTTAGCTTAGGTTTAAAGGAAGAATTTCATAAGTGAATAAAATAAACTAGTGTGGTCAAAGCTATTACATCTATGAATTCTGGGCCACAGAAACAGGATTAGAATTAAAAATGAAGAAGAAAGTAGTGGCCCAATCTACTGAATATTTTATATTCCTATATAATAAAACAAAATAGAGGGGGGAAAAAAGCAAAAACTTAATTAAAAGTTTAGTGCATAAGCAAGCTGAAATAATTTTTTACTACTGATATCATTTTTTTAGAATAAACTAGAATGATGGTATATAGATATCAAAATTTTCTATCAGAAGCATTGGTGAAGAAATAGAAAAAAGGAATATTCATCAGAATTGCATATTTGCCCTGAAAGCAAGGGAGAAATTAAAATCAATAAGCAGATGTTTTGAAGGTAATAGGGAAATCCTTATTAATCAGTGTAAGGCTGATGAACTCTTCACAAAGAGGAGCTTTTCTCTCCCTGAGCAAGATAGGTTACTTCCAAGTAGTAAAAATTTGGTTACATCCAGTAGTTGCAGAACTAGTATGGATTAGTGTGATTTAAAATTATAATGCTGTGCCAAAAAAGTGGTTCTAGAAGTTCCGGAAGTTTTTAAAATTCTGTTTATTTCATTTCAAATAAATGTTTATATATTAGCAATAACTATTTATGTTTGTATTCCTTTGATTATTTTCTGAAAAAATTATTCTCCACAACAAGTGAAAAAATATTTAATTATATTATAAAAATTTACTTTGACAGCAATATATTAAAACTTCTGCTCTATGCAATAATTTATGGAAATCAACATGATATATTTTTACCTAAAAAATCCTCTCACATTGTCAGTATTAGATGAAAGTGTGTTACTCAGATTTACCTGACTATTTTTTCAATTAGTTTACTTGATTAATAGATTTATGAGACATGGCAAAAGTCCCTTATTTATGTTTTTGGTCATATATTTTTGCCTATATTAATTTATGTAAAAATATGCTTGAAAGTCACTCCTGAGATGCAAAGTTGTATATTTGTTGCTTCTTTTCCATTCAATGATATATATTAATGAGAATATCCTTTCCTGAAATATTCTGTCCTCTACTACCCACAGCAAGATTGAGTCTTGTGGTTTTCTGGATACTATTATTAATTTTTTTATCAAAATGGAGGAATTAAGAGATATTTTCTATTTTCATTCCAGACACTAATCCACACGTGCAGAGGCAGCTGATTTGTTCTTAATAAATCCTTGTTACCAGCATTCTATTAATATATATGTATAGAATATATGAAGTATTTTAAATAATGACATAGTACTTACATTAGTGCTTCTTTGGGATTTTCTTGAAACATATGAATTATAGTGATCACTCTAATTTAGTGGTCCCCATGCTAGAAGCAAAGAAAAGGAGGAATGGCCAAACTTGTAACACTAGTGTTTCTCTATTCTTCTGCTTTTATCAGCATCAACCTAGAGTGAAGATATCCAATGTCATGTTAACTCATAGGTAAAATATTTGGTCTCAGAGAAAATAAAATATTCTGTAGCTTTTAATCAAAATTTTCTCAATACTGGTGGCAAGGACTGTCTTGATGTATTGGTTTTTTCCTGTTTCATATTTTCACAAAATTTAAGATGAAAACTGTGTTTAGTTGCTGTGCTAAAATCAGAAATAATTAAAATAAATGTTTTTCGATGGGACAGAAAGCAGGAACAAGATATCTCTGAAACCATATGTCAAGTCCTATGTTTAAAATAAGGTACTTATTTGGATTTAAGAAGTCAGCTCCTTTCATGCTGAGAAATGCAAAATTATTGTTGGAGTAAAACCCTGCATGTTTGCAATCCCTGTGTCATCAGACAAGAGCTATGGCACTAGCAGAGTGTAATAAACTTATGAAACTCCCAGAGATAGGGGAAAATAAGATCAGAAATCGTAGAAGTTGTAGAGATCTGATCTAGTAATAAAAGTATTGCATATGCTCAGAATGGCACATACTCCCTTCTGTGCCTCTACTTCTTTCAGGAAGAAGTTGAATTAGTATCTTCATATTTAAATGGTTAAGGCTCCTCTTATAATTCTGGTATAGCTGATGTATGTAATTTCTTATACCTTAGAATGACTAGTGAGTAATACTTTCAGTAACAACTCTGGAGTTAGATATGCACTTTTAAAGTACAGTACAAGACTTTCATTTGTCATTCCTCATACTAAGTTTTGAATATTTTATGGCTACACTCAGGAACTAGATGGCTGCTTTAGAATGAATAATTAAAACTCTTTTTAAAATAACTGTCTTTGGGGAATGGGTGCCTCAGTGAACTAAACAATTCCTATTCTCAGCATTATTTTCCTGTAATTTCCTGACCTCATTTGCAGTACATTCTTGTATATTTTGGGAAAGAAATATATGTCGAGGTATCATGGAAGGAAATAAAAATCCTAATACTTTAAGACTGCCACAGAGAATTTAGATGACTAAGCAGAAAAAAACAAAAAACACTACCTCTTTCCACAAGAGTTAGCTCCTTAAATGTTCATCACATCTGAGTGCAGTTTTAATCCCTCCTTTAAAAAGCTTGTCTCGTCTAGACAGACAATAAATCACTGTATTCTAGAGTTTGCCAGAGACTTTTTGAGAGATGATTTTCCTGTCTAAAAATGTTGAATGACTGGAAGTGTTTTGTGGGAATATGCAGTCTCAAACAAAGTTCAAAAGGTGATGAAAGAGAGCTTTCTTTTCCTATTAAGAACTGATTATTTAATATTACAAGGAAATACAAGGGAAAAGTCTAATTCAGAATAAATTTTTACCAATACAAAATAATTACATATTTTATTTTTGATGCTATTTGGAAATTATAGATATTTACTGGTATAATGGCATTTGCTATGCAAAGAAAACACTTGTCTTAATACTTATTTCTGTAGCATTCCCTAGATGGCTTGAGCAAGCATTTTTCTAAAGAATATAAGCTAGCAGCTCAGGAAAAGCTGTGATGGATTTCAATTCACTTCAAAGACTGTTTTTCTATTTCTTGAACAAATACTGAAAATGAAGATAGTATTCTGTGACAAATATATACACCACCATATACAGGGAATATAAATGCCATAAAATGTCTAAGCACATATTTTGCATGGCCTTACAATGAGGCCCATGAGAAAATATGTCTGACTTAAATTTTGCTCTGGCATATATAAATATGACACACTAGAAAGAAGGTCAGAAAAGTAACAGATGTGGCAAAGTCGTTTTTTATGTTCAAATCACAAGACCATTCCAAGTTTTCCAGGCATTTATTGCAAATTGCAGTTGTATATCATGGGTCAGACTCTCTGAACATGCTCTGAATAAAAACCCAACTCCTAATTGCATGAACTGTGACGATTCTGCAAGATTTCAGGCTAGTGACAGATACTGCAATTTTTAGCCTGATGCCTTTGCTGCAGATTGATTGTTTTAACAGTGACAGAAGAAATAAGAAGACACAGAGACAAAGAAAAATGTGGGTTTGGAAAAAAATTATATGTCTGGCCAGAAACCCCATTGTATAAAGAGAAGCCATAAATCTTTTTCTTTGTTTTTCCTTCTATCATGTCAATCTCAGTTATAGTGAAGTCCCCAAAACCTTGAGCATATGTGTTTTTAAGTCAGCAGCTGAGCAAAACGTCGGATGTATCCACATACTCATTTTTGACATTATGTTGTATTTTAGAATGCTGTAGGTAGAAATACGAGTTCAGGGTTTTATATTTTGTTCACAGTGTTTTGAATGCCCTCTTTTCCAATTTCATATTTCAGGGAAGGTCAGGGGCCTTCTCAACATTTTTCCCTGACAAATTATAAGTGATTTGATTTTAGCCATATTTTTAACTTGCATGTGAAGAAAAGCAGACCAAACCAAACAAGGAGGTGTTGGCCGTATCGTTTAAGGTTTTAGTTAAGATATGAAGTTTAAAAGAATACTTAGAAAATCAAACAAACAACTATTAAGTTAAAGTATTTCAAAGAGGTTTGCCTAAACCATGAAAATGGATTCAAGTTTTACAGAACTGTGGAGGAAATAAAGGTGCACTTCTCTCTTGTTTTTGCTTTAAATGTAGTATCCAGTTAAAGAAGTGGATAGTCAGGTAAGAAGTCTATATGTAGGATGATACAATAACATACAAATTATTATAATTTCATTATACTTACAGATTTGTTTATTCACACATAGTAAGAGGAATAGATAATCTAATAATAGATAATATATAGCAATAGGTAATAGATAATATTATTTAAAAGCTAAACTAAAAGATCTAATTGTCACTTTGTAGATTTCCAAGGCACTTTTATAATTCCAAGTGATATCAAATGCCACTAAGCATATTTTTTCATACAAGCATTTATTTTGGAATGGTGTATACTTATAATTAGAAGTTATTTCTATTTCTATTTATAATTTCTAGAAAGAGGTGAGGTGCTCTGACCACTAGGTTGAATTCTTAATCTAATTATTACTTTTTTAATCCCACATTGTCAAGCTGTAAAAACTGGCAATATATCTGTTATCCTTCCCTGTCTTCATGTCTAATCACTTCCTAAGTAGATTAACAAGACAAAAATTGTGACTCTTAGGTTGTGACTCCATCACAGGAATTGTAACAATCTTTCAAAAATAGTCCTAATTTTCCAAGTGTTATGACAAATTCCTAACATGCAATTTCAAGTAAGGAAACTGAAATTACCTTCTGATTGATTGATTGATTGATTGGTTAATCAGTTGGTTGTTTTGGGTGATGGTTTTTTTTTTGTTTGATGTTTGTTTTGTTTTGTTTTGTTTTTTGTTTGTTTTTTGTTGATAAAGATATTGTTCTTTTCTTTGCCTTTCTAACAATTCAAGCCATAGAACAGGTTTAAATTTAAGTTTTTATGGTAAAGAAGTATATTTATTGTTATATCTATGTCTAACACATTTTCACTTTTAGAAAGGTCATTCTTGGTGCATAGAGAGGATGTATGGGATGCATTAGTTACATAGGTGACAATGTATTAAAAAAATAAAACAAACCCAAGAAGACTTGAACTGTGTTTATAAAATTGCTATGGATTAATGGAAGAAGATCTGGAGCATAAAATATTTTTAATGCTTCCTGTCTTTCCACTTGAACATGCAAATGTTTAAAATAAGATTGCATGATAGCTATAAGGAATGTTTTCATCTTATTGCTTAATAAAATACAATGATACTGAGCACAACTATATTACATTAAAACTGATTAAATTATGAGAAAACATGATTGTATATCACTCCTGAATGCAGAAAACTTCAGAAAAAGCTTAGGATATTTTCTCTTTTCCACAAAATCCAGAAGACATCAAGAATGAAAATAATATCTCTGAGTTGCTTTGTTGTACTAACAGTGCATGGCTAAGTCCTTTTTCATATTTATATTTTTTGAAATGTCTATAATTTTAATAAATCAAATAACTGTAATTCAAGTTCTGTAACAAAGTCTCACAAAAATTATATAGCCTTCCTTGATGCCCATTGACTTCAGTTTCAAAACTATAGGTATATAGAGGAAGAAAGAACCCTCTTAATTGAAATTAACTCCTGAATACTTACAATTTTCTTGTTTGAAAAATTTTTTTCTACATGTGTTTCATTATTCTAATCTTTCAAACTTAATAAAATGTCTTCCATCAAAAAATAGCCAGAATTAATTAACATATTTAAATGTAAAGTATTTGGTAACATATTGCATCTTAGGCATAATGAGAATTTTTTTTCAATTGTATCCTCAATGGTTTTGTAAGAAAGCTGCAAAACATGAATGGCACACACCTTTTATGACAGTTCTCAAGAGACATAATGAGTGCAGGATATAATTTATGAGAAAGTACCAAGTCGGTGGGTGCCATAAAACTTTAGTTATTACGTTGTGTGTGTACAGCAATGCTGATTTACATTCAGACAACTTCAGCTAATTATTCCATTTTACTATGCAGCATTTTTCCTTGGAAAAATAAAGTATTACATTTTTTTGTTTGATTTTTACTTTTTTCCTGTTTCTTTGAAGTTCTTCAGGAAAATAAGGTCTTTTAAATTTTATTTCTATGGGTATTTTTTAATATCGAGCAGGCTTTCCTTCTTCCATTTATTTGGAAACAAAATTTTACAATATTTCTAAATATATGCAGTCCATGCTAATAATGAAACACAGGCCAAAGTACAAAATGGATTGATTTTTGTAAATTCATTATTACAGTTTTGAGTCTAGGCAATAGAAATGATCAAGTATGCTTTGCCAGGTATTTTAATTGGCAAATCTAACATTCATAGTGTTATTTTTTGGTGTTTTTATCATGTTCTCAGGCTGTAGCCACAAAAGTTGTCTGTCTTTTTTTGGTTTGTTTTTTTGTTTTTTTTTTTCCTAAGTGTCAGACACACTTACTTCTGTCATTTACAGTACTGGTCTAAGATATAGTTTGTCAGTTTTCATTCACATATCTGTGCCATCCAAAACTGAAGGAATCAGGCAGATTTCTGACATTTTAGAGTGCATTTTAGATACTGTATATCCGTCAACAAAACATGAAAGACTCTCAAAGTATGTGAAAATATTGATTGTTTTAAGCAAATAAAAGTGACAGTAGTGGAAAAGTGATGCAAGCATCACTAGTCAATTGTACAAGGAAAACTCTAAGAGATCAAGGACAAAAGTTGTTTGATTCAGAATATTGAGAGCAGGAGTATTTGAAGTGTCACAGTGATTTTTGGCATGCCCTGACATGTCATAGAGTCTGCTGTAACAGTTTGTGCATCATCCAAAGGGAGACTCGTGCTGGAGGTTTGACTGGTGACAGATGCAAGTTTTCACTTCTTTAGTTTGACATTTGAATTCAGTATCATTAGCTTCTCCAGAAGTTTCTCCTGCATACATTGCAAATAATTCAGTACTTTGAACAAACAAAATCAGACACACTTAGGTGGTAACTGATCTGCCTTGGAACTTTGGAGGCTATTTATGAAAAGGTGAAAGTGTACTGACATTATAAAATGCAGGCAGATTTAGCAATTATTTAAAAGGGACATACAGAATATATATATTATAGGACAATACACTGCTGATATAGGGGGTAGCACCTTCCTTTCAGTGGGTGGGGCCTCTTTGTTACTATTATTGCATTAAATATGTACTTATTTTTACATGGAAGAGAGCACTCAAGATTTGTAGACATGCCTGGTTGAAAAAGAATGACAAAAGCCAAAAGAGTCCAAAAGAGACCTCAGAAAAATTTTAGCAGACTGCACAGGAGGCATGGAAATTAGTATACATTTTGTCCCAATAATAATAAAAATAAAAGAATAAAAAGAAAAAGGGAAGAAAGAGAAGATGAAAGGGAGAGGAAAGGGGATCAGCAGTTCTGGGTCCAGCCTGGGTCTAGCCAGCTGGTGTCCAGGGTCTTGGTGGTGCCACCTGCCTTGCTCTGGGATTAGGATTCTCACTCTTCATGCAAATAAGTGAGCAGGTGCAGTCCAGTCTTCTGGACCTTCCTGGAAATGGGTTAGGATGCTTTGAGGGTCTTTTGGGGGTCTTGATCCCCTTCTATTGGGCTTGACCAGTCCTTGACTCCACTTCTGCACTTATTCTGTCTGTTGTGTGGTCACCATGGAACTGAAGTGGAAAATTGTTTTCAGAAAGGTGCTGCTATACCTTTGTGCAGCCCTCCTTTCCCAAAAGATCCTGATCTGACTTGCCTACTTGAAGGGTCAGCAACCTGTGAGGTGTAGCAATGCATTAACTCCTTACTGCCCAAGCTCCTACATCTACCCAGAGATTCAATCAACCCTTTTCTTAACAAAGGGCTAGCAAATATCACTCACTAGCAAATGATATGGTGATTGGTTAAAAGCTTTTGCCATGTTTTCATAAAAGAATTACCAGCAGAATTTTTAAATAGTTATAAAATTGAGAAATCAATTCATATTAAAATATGATTGATAGCTGAATTCTAGACAGCTTAAAATTCAGTCACTTCTCACTAGACAGGCTCTCAATTTTACATTTTTTCTTCTGTTTGCCTATCTGTCTCCTGATATTTCTTGTCCTGTCTTCCAAATTGTTTCTGATGCACAGATTCGTATTCTACTCTACTCAGTTCTGTGAGCTGAATATTATGGAATTTATCATTCTCTGAAATTTTATTGACATCTGGTTATATTCTTGCCTCCAAACTTGAGCTGTCATCCCTTTTGTTTTTCCTGATTCCTCATTTCAGGTTAAAATGGAGATGGTATCTGATATACCCACCATGAATTTTAAGCATAAATCAATATATTCTCTAGGCTTCGCTGCTTCTTTCCTGGTCTCTGCAGCATGCATGGAACCACTGATGCATGCTGCTGAATATATTTGGGTAGTTTTGCTGATTGCCTGCAGCACGGCATTTCCCTCTTGCAGGTTGTTGGCAGTCAGTCACAAGATCAAACTTTAGCTCAGCACCATGAAGAGAGAAAAACTAGCACTGGTAACAGAGGAGGCTGTGTCAAAGTGTATCATGTCATCACAGTGCTAAAACTGTGAGTAAGAGATGAGCTGGATTGAAAACTGTCTGAGCTGCCTGATTGAGAGGGTGCTGATCAGCAGAAACATGACATCCATCTGGAGGCCAGTACCAGTGGAGTACCCCAAGAGTCCAGCCGGAGCCCACCACTTTTTGTACATCTGCATTAATGACATTTACGATGGGGTACAAGGAATGCACCCTCAGCAAATCTGCAGACAAGACAAAACTGGGAATAGTTGATACAGCAGATGGGTTTGCTGCCAGCTAGACCAGAGTGACCTCAAAAGGCTGGAGAAATGGGTAAACAGAAATGCCAGAAATCTGAGCAAAGGTAGGAAATGTAGGGAATCAGCAGTGTCAGCTTGTTTTGCACCTCTTCTGTCTTATATCTCCTTATGGCTGACAAAGTAATTTAGCCAATTTGATACTTTTCTGTCTTACCCCAGCACAATTCAGAGGGTTCTTGTTTTGAGTTCAAAGATGCATAAATCAGAGTACATCTTTTTATGAAATTTATTCCGACTTAGAAGACAACAAAATTATAATATTTCCTGGGTTTTCTTCTGATTTTTATTTGCTTCAGCTTCAGTGTTCCTCCCCAATGCACTTTTATTATGTTTTCTGAATAGAAACTAAAGTGGTGACTTATGAAATACCCATCTGATTAGCTTTTAAAGGTTTTATTTATAATGATGAGTCCTTGATGTTTTTTATAATGCAAATGGGAAAGGATGACAAAACCTCAAAAAGATGTATTGTGGAAAAAGTATAATTAATAAATCTTAGTAGGATGTCTTCATTTTGATAGGTCCTTTGATTTCATGTTAAATTTTGCAGTGAACCATAGACTGTCCAAACATAAAAGGACTGATTTCCCAAAAGAATAATGTAGAAAATGTCTTAAAGAAGCATCAACATCTTGCAAATAGGACAGAACCTCCATTCACCAGCTTCTTCTTTAAGGTAACAAAGTAAGGATGTGACAGCTAACATGATATATCAATGTATGACCTTGCAGTCTTGTCAGCCAGAAAGCAAAAGGAAGCCAGAAGAGTTACTTGTTCTCTATAAATGTATTCTGGAAGGAAAAAAAGTCAACATTTTAAAATCACAAATGCTACTGAGTAACCCAAAAATGCAAATATAGATCAAATCACATTTTCTCTAATAGAAATCTCTTACAAGGATAAGAGTAAATTTTTTTCCATGCAATTTGTTTATTTTCCAAATAGCATTTTAGGCATTTTATTTGTGTGTAACTGCACAGTATCTTAGTTGCACTCACAGTTTACCAAAAATATATAATGAATTAAGAACTTAACTGTAAAATATTACAATTACATTTTTAGAACTCAGCAATAATAGATTTTAGCCATGATTTGAAAAACATGTTTGAAAGATGACCAAATTGCTACCTCAATCTGTGGTATTTGTCCAAGGTCTCATCTAGTAAGCAGAAGTAGGTGAATAAAAACACTAAGCACACAGAAAATGAATTTAGGTTCTCACCTGCCTCTGACCTCAGGTTTCCTGGATGAGAACAAAGGGTCTGATTCTTCCAAACACCTGAGACAAACAGCATAGAAAATTCTGAAATTCCCTACAGAGAAGAGCTTAATATTTTAAGTCATGTTGGAAGGACCACTGTTTTCCTTGTAGCTGGCAATTAAGTCAGTATAACCCTTTCCTGGAGTGCAAGAGAATTGTATTTGAATTGCTACAGCTTGAAGATGGACTTGAAACATATTTTTCTCTGTTTCTTGGTTAAATATCAGGCTTTATGCAGATCATCTTTTTATTATGTTGATCAGAACAGCTCAGTCCACACTATTCTTTACAGCTCAAAAGCCAAGTAGTCTGTGGAATGGAGCTTTCAGTTTTACCCCAGAGCTGTATTCATCATCTCTCCTCAGCTATATCAAGAAGCTCTTGGATTCAGCTGGGGATCTGGCTGAAAATATTTATTTTGATATAATGTATGACATAATTTTATTTTATCATAATATGTTTATCACTGTTGATATAACAGTTTACATAACTAAGAAAGTCAATGGCTTTATTTAATTACTTTTTATCACAGTGCTTTTCTTAGTAATCATTTAGTGATGAAACTGATGAAAAAAAGCAATTGCTGCTTCATAAGAGAATTCAAGCAAGTGACCATTAGGTCGTTGATCTCTCTTATTTAGAATTTTTCTTGTGGCCTGAAGCTTCAAGAAAGTGAGTTGGTTATGATAATTGCAAGGAACATTATGATAACCATGAAGAATTTTTATACATTTTTGTACTGTTCTCTAAATGGTTGTTATTAGTTAGTAAAATGGCATGACTATCATCTTGCATGTGTTATTCTTTCATATTTTCCTCAGAAAGAGGCCTTTGTGCCAGGTTTTATTCAAATATGGATTTAATTTTTTATGTATATTGTTATACATATAGTTTAATTTTGTTGCATATGGTGCTTATACATATATGGTACTGTATATGTAAATGAAAGCTCAGAGCTACACTTGGAGCTGAAGTCCCTGTGGTGCCCTGAAGAAATTATTTATCTCATTTCTCTTTCAATCTCCAAGGAAGCACCTTTCCTAGCACAGGCAGAGGTAGACTTTCACCTTTACTGTGAAAATCACTTACATGAGTTGCTTGCTCTAGCTGTTTTTCAGAGTTTCAGATTATTTAGCTATTCTGCATTCTAGTTTTAAATGGAAGAACATGTTTTGAATTTGAAAAAAATCTGGTTGTTTGAGAAGTGTAATAAAGCAAGGAAAGAGAAAAAAAAATCTAGGGCACTTAGTCAATGGGAAACAAATTACTGGCATGCAGTAATGCTGAAAAAGATATGTATAAAAAGATATATCAGTTAACTGATGGCAAAATGGTCTGAGATTCCAGTAGTATGTGGAGGAGTAAGAGGCTACACATTGAATATTAAAAACCAAATGTTGCTCTACATGGTACAGTTCTGAATGTAAGCAAAAGGAATTGGGATAAAAAGCCTGTGGGACAAGAAAACTTGCTTATAGAAGGGCAACTTCAGTGGTTCAGTTTTGGAGGAAAAGGTGTACAAAAAAAGGACTAAGGGCTGACTGATATATATACAGATGAAATTATCAATGAAAGATCAGTAGCATATAATACATAATGTGGGTTCTCACCTACACACACACCAGGCAACAAGGGGATTATTAATATGCAATAGAATTAAATAAGAAAATAATAATTTGAAAATAAATCAAATTGAAATTAGGTTCATACAGTGATGCCTATCAAGTGGAATCTCTGAAAATTATAAAAACATCTCTGTAGGGTTTTCTCACCTCAACTGACCATATACTTCTAAAAAACTTGTAAGAATTTAGTATTTTTCTACCTTTCACTCACTGTACCATTTTTCAAAGGGAAGGCAGATAAACACAAGAAGAGTATGAAATGTTGTTATGTAGCTTTTACAGTAGTGGGTCATGGTTCTTACACCATAGGCCATTTTTATATGAGTATCCTAAATTACTTTTAAGGTATTTTTCCTTACTGTCAAGGGAATGTTTTCACTTTGGTTGTCATGTCATGCCTAACATATCTAGCCAAATATTTGAACATTCTTAGGACCTTAGTTCAACGACTATTCAAATTGTGCTGTCAGATGATTCAGTGGTATTTTTCTTTCATGACAGTTTCTGACTTTCTTGAAAAATTTGTTGCCAAGTATCAACCAGAAACTCTTCAGTTAAAGAAAGGGAAAATAGTTTGTCACATAATGTCGTATATCCTTCTATCTTTGTATTGACTTACGCAGAATCTCTCTGGTTTAAACATAGTTGCAGCTGTAGCAGGACTTCTGCTCTGCCACAGGAAAACTTATCTGTTGTTTGTTAGATGGTGCAATAACTCTGGGCATCTTGCTTGAACATAAGCCTCACATAAGCCTTGATGAAGGACGGTTTGCCTTCTAGTGGGTTATTTTGGCGCCATGCGATTGAGGCTTTCAGCTGACAGTAAGCATCTTGCTGCAGAAGCAGATATGGGAAGATAAGATGGAATTTCTGACTGACAGGTGCTCATTTTACAAACTATAAAAGTTACACCATACTTTCACAAAGCAGGAATCTTCTGCACATTTCCTGGAAAGTGTGGAGTCTTTCATGGTTACTCTTCCAGAGGTTGAGAGAAAGGACTCTGTTAACCATCATCAATTCGGTGACAAGTTACATTGACTCCTAATCTATACTATTTCTTTGCTAGTCATAAATAGGTACCTTTATGCTTCACACTGTTATGTAATCTACTAGTACTAGTACTTTTGTTTCATACTGCGTAGTAACTGTGTTTAAGGCCTTTTGTCTTTTAATCTGCTGTCTATTCAATAAATAGCTGATTTTATAACAGGCCTGATCAGCCATTCTTGAGAACTTGCGAGCCAGAGAGATTTAGGTACATGTCACCTAAGCAGAGCTGCTGCCAAAATCTGAACCTAAGGCAAGGCCTGTCTAAAGCTCTCACTTGATCCATAACAACAATATAAGGCATTTGATTGCTATACTGGATCATGATGCAAATACATTTTGACTACTTCAATTATGTATGCAGTGTCACATTTTTTTCAAATTACACAGAGGCAAACCCACTGACACCAGCAGAGATATATGGATACAATCCAGAACAGAATTTATTCTCAAATGTTAAAGCTATTAAACAGAAGAAAAAGTCAAATTATTTCTGTCAAACATTTGGGTCCTTCCTCTTATGGCCATTCTCCAACCTTATCATAGCAAAAGCACTCCTCACCCTGTTTAGGAAGGTAGTAATTATTTCTTGTCAATTATATTCTCAATCACTGAACTATAAACAGCTGGTGGTGCATAACCATCATGCAGTTTAAAATTATAGTCGACTTTCTTCTATTTTTTGTTTTTAATTTCCACATGTTCACTAAATTTATTGCCATAAAAATATCTTATCCTGCCTTTAAAACTGCTAAATAAAACTAGGCAAAAATGATACAACAGTCTGGATTTATAATGATGGTTATGCATCACCAGCTGCTTGTAGCTCAGTGATTTCCTGTCTAATCCACAAGGGATAATTGCCTCTCCCTGTATAAGGTGAATTGTCTTCTCACTCTCTCAACACCACTCCTGCCTCTAAATATACATTAAAAAAAAAAAAGAGAGGAAATAATTTGATTTTAATAGTTTTCAGTACCTAATTGTCCCAAATGTATAAAAATACACGAAGTATTAGTTTTTTCTCAAAGAATATGGTATTAATAGTAACTAATAATGAGAATATTTACAAATTTTAAAGTGTGGGCTAACTATTACAAGTTAAATACACATTTTTGTCTACATATTTTATTCTGACTTTACAACATAAAATAAAATTCCGTGTTGATTATTTACAGACTTATTTTGTAGAAAGCGTAGCTTCCTGGGCAAGATTGACAAACGAGTCATCTATAACACCTGTTACTGCACATAAAAGAAACTAATTAAAAGGGAGTTTCATTAGGCTGGAAAATGCCTAAAAGACTACACAAGTTGCTTCATTACTGTCATATCACTCTCCCATATCACTCACCCAAGGAGAGACGAGGGGACGTTGGAACCCAGTGGGGTGCCCAAACTGTGAGATCTAAAATTTCACAAAATGCCAAATGAAAACTTAAAGCATAAGATAAAAGCAAAGAATAGCACAATTTTTGAGAGTACCTCTAGAGGCAAACACATTGATTCTCATATTGTTTATACCAAGTTCAGTGAAGCAATGTAACAAGTCTCTCAGAAGCTAATTGGGCTCAAAGTCAGATCAAGGTTTTCATTATTTAAATAATGTGTTTTCATAGGAGTGATAACTATGAGACAGGGATAAATGTAACTCATTAATGTGGTAAGAAGTTTTTTCTCCAGAAAGCTCACTTCATGTGTATTAGTGATGCTTGCACAAATATAGTCTTCTGCACTCATCTTCAAGCATTAGTAAGAGAAAAATCAACTCAATCAGCTTCCCTGAAATTCTTATGCTGCCTCAGATTTTTGCTAATTCTAAACAGGTTTGTATCAACTAAGTTGCCTGACGATTTTGAAATCCAGGCTTTGCTGAAACAGTTTTCTCTTAAAATATTTAGCAATAAAGTATTGTGTGGGGCTTTCCTTATTTGGTTTTGTTTGCTTACTTGTTGTTATTTGTTTGCTTTTTTTTGGTTATCTCCCACAAGGTTTTCCCATTTCAATACTAGTATTATTTTCCAGAAGCATTTTTCTCTTACAAAACATGTAAGGGCCACTGAGCATTTACCTTAGTTCCTTCTTCTGAGATACTCTCTTGTATCTAGAAAGTATCCTCAAGCCATGAACTATTTCAGGAGTTTTGCGAGCCAAATTCACTAGAGATTTTTTGTTGAGTAAAAATCTGCTAGCCCAATCCAAATTAGAGTAAAAGTTGATGAAAAAGAAAGAAATAATATGTTGGTATTCTAGAGTCTTTGGCTGACATTTTGTATATTGCCTTTGAAAATATTTTTTCATTATCAAACCCTGTAATTACATGTATCCACATACTTAGAGGATATCCAAATACTGATAATACAAACTGAGGGATGACAGCTGAGGAAATTGAAATATATTACAGGTCATTGTCTCCTATCATTAAGAGCTTTAATCAGCCTTCATATGTAAAAATCACAAAGTATTATATTAAAACAAAGAAAGAGTTAAACATAGAAAGACTAGTGCATTATTGTCAATAAGGGAAGAAAGTGTTTCCTGGACTTGCTATTTTTTTTCAAAGTTTCTTATGCAATTGCCTATGAAATGTTGTATACTCATATTTCCATAAGAAGAGTATCAATTTTTGCCTTAATCATTAAAATTTCCAGACATAAAAATCTATGCATACATTACTGTGCTCTACACCTACACTCCCTGAATGACACTTTTTTCTTGACAATATATATTTTAGCAGTTTTTCTATTCCCACTGTGGCAAAATGAGTACACTGTTGTTGAAGAAATTTCCTTATGCATACTTAAATGCATATGGTTCACAATTTCTGGTAACAACATCCTTCCAATGAGTTATAGAATAGATATCATCACATTTTTGCAGGTCACATTTCTAGTTGTTTACGTCAACTTTTTAATTAGGGGTGAATGATATGTAAACCCAAGTGAAGGATAATTCTATCTAAACCATATGCCAAACAATGTTATTTAAATGTCTATTCCTTCCTGCCATGGAGGAAAGACACTGCAAAAATAGGAAGCCATGTCAAGTTTGAAGCAATGACGATGTTGTGAAATGCAGTGCTTTTCAAATTTCAACACTCTGTAGCAATATCGTAGTAAGTTATTTGATTTTTTTCTAGTTTTATATGGTAAAATCATGCAAGACTTATTGCCAACAAGTGATTTAAGTGCAGCATGTTGGAGATAGGGTTGGTGACACTGCAAAGGAAAAGACAATCTGCAGGCCAGGGAACAAAGATGAGACCACAATAAGATATAAAAGGGATTTATTATGTGTAAAATGGAGGTCAGTATGCTAGTCTAACTGAGCCCTGTGATTGATCACCACAATCTGTCCTGTCTTCTTATTAAATTCTTCCTTGTTATCTTTGTATCACTCTCCCATGTGCATGCTGTTGCAAGAACAGAGTGGCAGTTACTGGGAGAACTACCATTGGTGCCAATTATTGGAGTCAGGTACAGGAGTAAGTGGGATATCAGTGTCACTGAGTAGAATGGGTGGGGGTCTTTAACCTTCAGCCACAGTGGGGGAATGGTGTCCCAAAAAAGAGCTTCTGGGAGTGAGGGACATGAGTGGCACGTGAGGAGCTCAGCACCAGTGGAGTGGGTCAATGTCCTGGGTTTGCATGGGTTTTGTAGTGGAGCAGGGGAAGCTACAGGTGTGCTTTCTGTGAGAAACTGCCCAAACCTTCCTCCATATCTAGCAGAGCCAGTGCCAGCTGGCTTCAAGAAAGATGTGCTGATGGCCAAGGCTGGGCCAGTTAGAAGTGGTGGAAATGCCTCTGTGATAGCATAGTCAAGAAAAAGTGAGAAAAGTAGAAAACTTTGCACAGTTGTGATTGCAGCCAGAGAAGAGCTGGGTGAGAAGGTGAGAGGAACAGTTCTGCAGACACCAAGGTCAGTGCAGAAGGAGGGGCAGGAGGTGCTCCAGGCACCAGAGCTGAGATTCCCCTGCAGCCCCTGGGGCAGCCCCTGGTGAGGCAGCTGTGCCCCTGCAGCCCAGGGAGA
>WBND01000694.1:431233-441526 GCA_013398595.1 Tychaedon coryphoeus
CTGTGGGATGGGCTCATGTTGGACAAGTTAATGGAGGACTGCCTCCTGTAGGAGGGACCTCACACTGGAATAGGGATCTCCCCTGAGCAGCAGGACAAACAATCTGTCATCACAGGTTGACCAACTGACCATAACCCCCAATCCCATCTCTCTTCACTGGTGGCACGGGAAGAGGAGGAGGGGAGCTGGGAAGGAGGGAAGGCTGAGGGGAAGCTGTTTTAAGGTCTTATTTTTCTTATTATTATCCTGCTCTGATTTTGTTAGTAATAAATGCTATTAATATGTATGAGTCTGTTTTGCCCAAGATAGTATTTGGTGGTTGATCTCTGTCTGTCCTTATCTCAACTCATGAGCCCCTCATTTTGTCTCCCCTGTTCTCTGACTCCAGAGGCTGGGCAGGAAGCAGTACTGTGTCATGTTAGCTGGAGGTGGTGGCCATCCTCTTAACATCCTTAACACTACCCCTAACATCCTTAAGTAAATAATATCCCAAAGTAAATAAGGATATTAATTAAACTCTTCTCTATGGATATTTACAATATAGCCATCTATATCTCAGCTAACTGTGTCAATGAGGCTGTGTCTGGTGCTGGCCCTTGAGGGGTCAAGTGTCTGCAACATCTTCAGGTGGGGTGTGCATAAGGATATAGTGTGCATTCACCAGAAAACTCTTCATAATCTGTGAAATTAAACAGTCACCTCAAAAAGATAATTCATCCCACCTTAATGTGGATGGCTAGGTCAGGTAAAATGGCCATTTCTGTTGACTGACTATAAAGGGAGTGCAAACTGTTCAGGTGTACCTATCTACATTGCAGTTGTCTGCAGTTAAGTGAAATGAATTTTATCACAGATATATTTCAGTGTTTAAGTCCATGCACATAATGCTCAAACACTACTCAAACACTACTCAAACATGCATTTCCAACAGTCTGCACTATACAGGTGTCTAAATCATGGTTACATGCTTACTCAGGCTGCAGTAATCTGAGAACCTAATGAAAAGAACTCTTCTGTCCCATACGTTCTCACAGAGTTCACATGATACAAGATAAATGGGAAGCTTTTATGCAGAATATATATTTCTATCAAATGTTTTAATTTGTTTAGATTAACTTTCATACATTTTTTTGTGTAAACACAAATTTTCCTCTCAGGTCTTTTATACTACACTGTATGTACCTATTTCTGTAAATCTCCTGCTGCTTGCTGTCTGGAATTCATGGAATTCACATAATTTGCATCAGTAGGATCAAACATAGATGGCATATGAATGTCATATGTCATATGTCATATGTCATATGAATGATGAAACATATTCTCCAACATATCTGTAATTTCTGTTTGGTAATTTTAGTAATATAAATCAGAAAGTCATAATTTTGGACTGCCAAAAACAACAAAGGTGTTGTAAAGAGGGTTTTTAAAATTACTTTTATTAAATTTGATTTCTTTAACTTGTATAAAACAATGTATCAGGTTTTTTTCCTGCATAAAGCATAGATCCTCAATACTCAATACTCACTTTAAATATAAATTTATATTTGAATGTCAAACTCTTTTTAATATTATTCACACTTAGGTAGAATTCTTCAAATAATTCACTGTTGATGAAAGATTTTGTCCAAGCCCACTTATAAATGTGCGAGGATTTATTTTTTAGAGTAATTCTTTATTGTTCTCTATTCAAAAAAAGGTTTTAATTTTTAAGAAAAAACTACAAAAACACTGCCAAACAGTAAAGAGAGGACTTTATTATACTATGTAATTATTACCTATAAAGATGTGATACCAATTATTATTTTTAAGTGTTCTGAAAATAAGCTTCATTAATATTTCTTTTACTGTTTTGGTACAGATTCCTAACATCACTGGCTTTTCCATGTGTGTTAGCCTTTATGCCATATTCCTGGTTTTTTGCAAAATTACTGGTTAGCTATTTCTCAATACTGATATATTTCTTCACACTCTAATTGGCTGAGTGGCTCAACTAAGTGACAAATTTGCAAGGATTTGCATTGTAATGGCACAATTACTGTTTAAAAGCTGTGCAGTCTCTATATTTTGATCACTTTTTGATCACCTCAGAGCTTTGAATAGCCCATGTGCCTAGAATATTTGTCACTAGCATAGAAGTTATCTTCACAATACTCCGTTGCCTGAGATAAAAATGTCTCACTATGCTCCTGAAATAGAAGATTAAAAAGTACTTTATGGCTAGAAAATATCAGTAACCTAAAACCTTTTATATGATTCTTGCTTTATGTATTTTTTCCTGATTATTTGACCTTTATTTTCTCTCTTTATGAATAAAATCAGATGTCCCAGAATAAGTATCATATATTTTGGGTTTTACTGATTTCTACATGGATTTGTTCTAACTCTTGAAAGTAATTTTTAAATTATAAAAACTTCAGTACCTCTGAAATATGGACACATGGTGGGATAGTTACTTTCAACTAGGGAAGGTAGGAAAAAAAGCAGTGATGTTGTAAGCATTCCTGGGAAGGCAGAAGCTATGCTATAATGACCTTTCTCCTTTACTGTGGATGTTTAATTTTCTCAAAGCATTTGGTGAGAGACTATTATTAGACAGATCATTCATATCCAGCTATTTATTGAGCTCTTTAAAGAACTTCAAGTATTTTCTGAAGAATTTCAAAGAAGCTATGTTGGCTTTTCCCAAACACAAATCAAAATTTCCAATGTGTCCACTACTCTTAAGAAGTTTCTAGTTACTTTGCTGTATACCTCAGGCTTTTCTTAAGATTTGTGTCACACTTGCCATCCTCCACTTTCAGACATAAATAGAATTTTAAGTGAGAGGTTCAAAACTATCTTCAGGCCAAATGAATTTTTACTGTTTGTTCAGGTTTTTTTCTATACCACTTCCACAAAAACTCTTAACTGAGGATCTATCTGAAATAAGTTGCATCCTAACCTCCCCACTACCTTGCAAAAATATCATGCTTGAGAACCTCAACTGTTTCTTTACAATTAACAGCTCAGAATTCATTTAACAGTCTCTGCAATGGCTCTGTCTCCTCTGAGTGTCCCTATAAGGTTCAGGAAACTTAATCACTGATCTCAGAGGACTCCAGCAAAGTGTTGGCCATGGCTATTGAGACAATTTTCCTAGCTAGAGAGCTGTGACTGTTTAGCCTGGAGAAAAGAAGGCCCAGGGGGGTTATCAATTTGAATAAATAACTGGTGAGAGGAGCCAGAATCCTCTCAGTAGACTCCACTGATGGGACAAGAGGTAATGGATACAAAATAAAACATGACATTCCACCTGAAAACAAAAAATAACAGTAGAATCAAGTGCCCAGAGAGCCCTCTCTTCTTGGAGAGTTTCAAAACATGACTGGACACAATTCTCAGCAACCTACTCTAGGGTGACCCTGTTTAGTTAAGTCATTTGGACCAGGGGACATCTGAAGGTTCCAACATGAGAAGTTCTGTGATTCTGCAAAAAGTTGCTTGACTTTTTTTTTAAATTTATTAATTTTATTTTTATGTTTTCTTACTGGTTCAGACTTTGAATTTTACTGAGTAGCTCTCCCCTTCTTTCAAGTTAATGGAGTGCCTCTGATCTCTGGCATGAGTAGCAGAGGTAGTTTAACAGTAGCACAGCATTAAATTCAGGATTCTTGGCATGCTGAGTTATTTCCCTAGATGACTGTAAGCTGAAGGAGACCTAACTGAACATTTGTGACTTTGGTAACTAGTTAGTCTGAAATTATTACCACACAGACACAGTTTTAAGAAATAGAAATGGAGATACAAGCTAAGAACAGTGCTGCAGCTGTCTGCAGCAAAGACTATAGTACTAATGAATAAAACACTATCTTTTTCTTATAGAATATCTGAAACACTCATTTACATTTATATCAGTTCTCTATCACTACATATGGTTTTATTATTGTGGTTACTGTTATTGCAGTTTAACCTTTAATTTTTTTAGTCACTGAAAATAATGCTTGCAAACAGCTTAAAAGAATTCTACCTTAGTAAATTTCCAACAGACAGAGTAATAAAATATAAAATTATGGGAGTTATGCTAGATTTCATGTAACAACACCTACAGTTCATTAACTTACATCAAGTAGGTTCTTGTATTAGGGCCAAGTTTCTTCCTGCTATTTTTTATTAAACACCAAAGGAAAAAAAACCCAAAACCCCAAAACCTGTTTATGCTTAACACTTTCAGAAGTTAGTATAGTCTCACTTTTCTGTCAGTTCTTTGACTTCCACAGATTATACTAGGGAAAGTGCTGTACTGATGGACAACTTCTCCAGTGACCACACTCCTCTTTATCCCAAGAATCAATAAATTTTTGTCCAAATTTTTCAATCAATCTTTCCATCCGTAACACTAGTTTTCTCTCCTGTTTTAGAGGATTTTAACACTCAAATATATATACATACATATATATATATATATAAATTTAAGTGCATTTTAAGAAAACACCTCTCTGCTTTGTGTCATGTTCTATTTTTTCCTATGTATTTCTGATGTTAAAATTACATTCATATATATAAGAATGAATAAGTTGGTTTAAAATATATTTATTGTCAGTTTTAATGCAATTAAATAGCAGTATTTGTAAAGCCATGCATATGACTCCAGATTAATTTTAAGCTTGTACTTAGCAGAATCAATAATTAGCAAGTATCTTAATCTTTCAGTGAGAATACTCTTTCCAGTGCTATGCCAGAGGCAATACTTGCCACTGTTATCAAGAATTGGGTTCTGAAGGTAGAACTTTTCCTTCTAGAAGATTATGGAAACATGAATATATTGCCAATATCACAGCACTCCTTATACAAATGCTTTATTATGTGTCTTTTTTCAAGAATTCAAGAATTCACTTAATAATTAATAATTGAGTACTTCTTTTAGTATTATTATTATTAGAATATTTAAACTAATGATGTTTTGTTCAAAGGGGCTGAGTTACATTACTGCAATTTTTGTATACTGAAATAAAAACGTGATATTATACTTTTTGAAAAATATATTTTAATATTTATTGAGATTACTTTTTTTTTCTTCTTTCTTAGAATATATTGAAAAGAAGAAATACATTTCTTACTAGAAAATTTGGACAATTCATTATTCCAGCATACCCTTCAGGAAAATTATTTTATAAAGCCCAGTACATATGAAATACTTTGACTCTTCTGTATTCAACGTTTACTTTCTATATAAAAAATTAAAAACATAAATTAAAACTGAAAAAAAAGCCATTTAGAGTCTACTGAAAAAGGTTTAAATAAATAAGGCTAAAAAATACTTGCAATATTTGCAACATTTAGTCTTGTAGTTGTTGCCACCATTTGATATTGTCAAAGAAATGAAAAAATTTAGTTTTTTATTCTCCATCTGATATTCAGAAATAATGCCTTACTGCGGAAAATCACATTTTCAGATGTTTTAACAGGAACATTCTTCAGTACTGCGTCATATTAAATGAGGAAAAGATGAAATAATGTATAAATATAAACCCTTTCAGAAGAAGGGGGTTAATGATTTCTAAAATTTTTTATCAAGTCTCCAAGATAAGGTCTTGAAGCATCAGCAGTGCGATTTACTTTATGATACAGACTACAAAAAGTTGCTAAATTAGCTAGAGGAAAATCACTACTAAGCACAGCATTCTTTTCTGAAACTGATATAGGAAATAAATTTCATATAATTTGGTTTTGAAATATTTTAACTTTCTCAGGTATCTCTACAACAATTTCTTTTAAAACAAACAGGCAGATAATGAATGTTCTTCTATGACTATGCAGTAATAAGTGATCTAAACATTTTGGAAATTCTTTGTTTTTAGGTATTACTGGCATAGAGAAAAACATGCCCTTTCTCAGCTGAGACTTGTCTCTCCAGTTAAAAAAAAGAGGTGATAAGCTGTTAGTCATACATGAAGATTTAGTGTTACCAAGAGGTTTCACTTCACTTTAAGATTGAATTATGTTTCCTGGGTTTGTAACTTGAACTGCTGTTATAATCAAATGGTCTCTGTGAATAACTATGGATAATGTGATCATAGTCATTTGGTGCTTCCACTGCAGTCTAATTTTTTTCATGTTTCCAAATTTCTTATCTACATAATATTTCCAAGCCCTATAAAATATTTTCAAGCCTCATAAACCCTTCTGGTTAATTCCCAGGCCTGTATTTCTCTCATCTAGAAGGCTGACTTACATTAGGTTGTCCTCACCTCATTCTGGGAGCCTTAAGTGCCCGTTCATACCTCTACACCATCTTCTCCATTTTGGTAAAATTACTCATCACAGAGTGAATCAAAGTGATGAACTGGTTTGAATCGGCCACAACCCTTGTTTTCTCACGTAGAATGGGGAAATATGAAATCTGTTCCTCAGAAAGCTGTCAAAGCCAAAGGCTATTTTTCTTCAGCAAGATTTCATTGCCTAGAATAATCTTTGCGTTCATGCTGCCAGCTTCAACCTTTCCCTTACTCTTGTCACACACAGATAAAATATGAGATGTTCCTTGAAACAAAGGGAATGAGAAGGAAAATTCTGATTATGCTCAAAAGGGAAATACACCTTAGTATTCATCTGAGCATGAACTCCAATACTATTTGGCTTTAATTTCTATATAGAAAGTGCTTAATTTCATATTTTAAATCATCTATGATTTGTATTTAATGTCAAATCTGATCCAGTGTGCCCTGGATCAAAATTAGTACTGTGACAGAAAGATTATTATTTTTTAAGCTTAATCTAAAAATTATAAAGTAAATAAACACACTTTCTTTATGTTTAAATAAGATCAACTATATTTTCCTTGTCTTTTATACCTCTTTTTATAAAACAGAATTAAGCAGACAATCCAAATGCACACACAAAAAACAAAAGGGGTTCAATTTTCCATGATTTTTTCTTAACTAAATATAAACTAATTTCCTTCTCCAAACATTTCAAAATCTAAATCTGCCTCATTCATTTAGGCAAAGAGCTTTTTTGAAGGAACTGTACTGAGAATTTCATTTGCACTGAGACCAGGATTTTAGACATATGGTGCTGTTCTAAGAACTGTGTCCCCAAATAGCAAAACACATGGTTGAATGAGGAAACAACCCAAATAGATTCTTTGCCAGGTAATGGAAAGAATCAAAGGCATGGGATTTTTCCTTCAAACATTATTACCGCAAAGGGTACTGGTATTTCTTGGAAACTAGCAAAAGGGATATATTTTGTGGAAATGTGATAGAAAGCATATTTATGATATGCTAGTGAAAATATGAAAAATATGGTAGAAGTGTATCAAATCACAAGTGAAATGAAGAGAGTGGTTTAGGACTGTTTGCTCATTCTTTTCATATGAGACCTATCAGGCCTCAGACAAAGATAGCGTGTGAGCTGATAGATGCAAGTTACCAAGGCGACCACAACCCTTAGCAAATAAGAATAAACTTATTCCATCACCTCCCTGGCCAGAGGATTTAGAAAAGTGGGAACACATTGCTAAACTTATTCCATCTTAGCAGAGGCAAAAAGCGCACGGCCGTTCCCAGTCTGATCTCAGTGCGCCTGGCATGTGGCCAATTCTTCACAATGCTGAGCTTTCTGTCACCTCCAAGTTTCTTATCTCTCTTTCTCGAAGTCTGAAGAATGCCTTTTATGTCTTTGACAGCATTCTGTTATCTTCTACAGAAATTCCACTTCTTGAGAAAGACAGAGGACAATCAGCAGTAAATATGTGAGGTTGCCCACATGCAATCTTAGCCTTCCCAGCTGCAAGGTCACTTTGAGTGAGTCTATCTTACTCCTGTCCAAATTGTCTATTTTTAACCCTTTCCTCCCAACAGTTAGTATGGATCAAGATCCAAAAGAGCCAAAGAGAGATCTTGACTCTCTCAAGTGGCTGTGGAGTTCCTTAACCGAAGGTTTAGTGGATGGTAAAAAATCACCAGATACAGTGATACAAGATGAGAGAAACAGAAATTTTATTCATATTGCTTGTGAAATTTGTGAAATACTTAACATTAATAAATGCCTTCTATTGGCCACTATTGGAGGCAAAATGCATTCAAAATACACTTTTTTTTTCCTGATATATATTGGTCGTATAGACATTCTTATAACTTCTAAAGTTATGATGTTCCATTATAAAAAGTTCTACAGACACAATCAAACTCCCACCTTTTAACATTCATAGTTTTCTTTAAATCATGTCACGTAGCATCTTTTTTTCATATGAATCAATTCCTTAACTTGAATTTGTAGTTATTATTTAAAATAAGTCTGATCATGTTTGCAATGAAATATTAAGTTTTGAAATCATTGCTGCTATATACTGGCCCATCATCTCATATTTGCCCCTGGAAAGTACTCTTCCTCTTCCCATACTAGGTACACAGCCGCTGTCACAGTTCTGTTTTCTCAACATGACCAACAAGTTAAAGAGCTTTAGTCTCATTTTTTACATCCTCTTGAGCTGTTTAGAGTGGATAGAAGTGCTCAACTGTCAGCAAAATATAAATTATTTGGATAATTTTTGAGTGTTCTCATCAACTTATGCCATGACTCTCACCTGAACCTGCATCACCTCACTAACTTTCCTTGGATATGGACAAACACCTTATGTCTTCATAACCTTCGAAAAAAATTACTCATCAAGTTATGCTCTGACCTTTCATGCCTGCAAAGGAATCTTTCACTTTAAACATTTACTTCATTTTTTCAAGAAGTTTTAAAGAGCAGAACCTGTAGTTTTGGTATTGTTGCTGTTATTTTTTGATACCTGATAATGACTCCCCCAGGGACGCACTATTGTGAATGCTTTTCCTTTAGCACACTACTATCACATAAAAAGCCTGCATCCTGCCTGTATATTATTATAATATGGTTCTTATGGAAGCTGCTTTTTTCAGATCCAAGACAGATTTTGTGACCTGGAGTTATTAGATTTTCTCTCATTTATAAAAACGATGCAGTGCAATTTTAGATGGAAACAGCAAATAGTCTATTACTGATATTTACAGCAAGCAGTAACAATGTGAAAGAAGATACTGCATCACCTAAGGCATGGTTACAATCCATGCTCTTCATCATTTGCACAATACTTGTATACAAAAGTGCACTGTTCTTAATCATGCTGTGCTTTCAGTCTTGTAGTCTGGAGGGTCACACTGGAAAAGGCTTGTCACATCTACAGAATCAGTACTTTAGTATTCATCACCTGGATAGCTTAGACTACCAGAATACTAATACATTCTCTTCTAGGCCAAATTTGGTGGGCACTCATAGACAATGTGACAAACATGAAAAGAGAAATCAGAACTGACAGTAATGAACACCACAGCAAACAGCTGTAGCTGCTAAGCAGTGAACAGCCAAATATAACAAATTTATATTCCATATGCCACAAAACTCTTTGAAGAAAATTTGGGAGCTTAGTATTGTCCCACTGAAACTGATTCCAAAGAAGTCAAACCTTGATGGTGTCTAGCTTAATTGCCTTCACTGGGAATACAGGTCAGATTTGCTACAGATGACACCTTTTAGAAACAAAGCAAAAAAATCAGAGGGTTTCCACTGCACTGACTGATTGCAGACAGTGTGGTGATAATTCAGAAGTATGTCTGTTGATGAATGAGCCTTTTCTGAGTATTAATAGTCACATCAAGGACCTGAAAGAGAAAATAAACAAGTGAAATCTTGCTCTAGACATTTTTTATGCCTGAAAAACTGATTTTCTAAGTTGAGCTGGAATCATGGAATATTGTACTGAAGTAATAGAATCATTCACTGCAGGCACCTTAGGAGAGACCAACCCCCACCTCACCACAGCATTCTTCCAGGTGATTGTAGATAGCAATGAGGTCCTCCTGAACATCCTTTTCTCCAGGCTAAACAACTCCAGCTCCCTCAGCCACTCCTCGCAAGAAATGTTTTCTAGACCCTTCGAGAGGTTTGTTGCCCCTCTCTGGACATGCTCCAGCACCTCAATATTCTTTTTTAAGTGAGAGACCCAAAACCAAACACAGCACTCTAGAGTTTGCCCCACCAATGCCAAGTACAAGAAGAAAACTAGTTTAAAAAATTGTTGGAAAAACTCATTTTTTACTGCGGAGTGAGCCATAGTTCTCTTTGGCCAGAAAGACTGGAATTTGCCTAAACATCATGACAATTGTACATTTTATTTAGAAAATAGACAACAACACATCACTATAAATTAATACTATATTTCCTAGCGGGCACTGAAGTTAACTGAAAATTGCATTGTTTTTATAACTACTGGAAATGAATACAACATTC
>WBND01000694.1:441835-459580 GCA_013398595.1 Tychaedon coryphoeus
TTTTTGTTTTTTTTATTATTGTGCCAGCTAATTTTCCAAGGACAGCACAGGACAGAATATGTGCCAGGGACCAATTGCAACTGTATATGTGAATGCAGACTCCCTGTCCTCCACAATGAGAGAGTTCAGCTGTGTGCACACAAGCCACACCAAGCCAGGTCATCTCAAGGCAAGAGAGGGGTCCTTGAATATTTTATTTTAACAAAGACATAGGGTGCATGAACTGTTTTTACCACCATCAGGAGGAAAGCACAGGCTGGGTAGCTTATTAATGTTGGATATAATGTCGGGATAATTTTGAAGGTAATTTTTCTTCTTTTCAGTCCTGAACTAGCCAGCATCTCTGAATTAGAAGTATTGGCTTTTCCACGTACCTGCATCTCAGTGTTACTGAGATGTTACTCTCCTTTTCACTCTGAGGTTTTTACTAGTGTCTCCATCAGTATTGCCTCCCTAATTGTCTAGTCCCTCATCTGTACATTGGTGGAACATTAAGTTCTACAGTAAGTCAGAAGAATGTGTCAGGAACTTGTTGCTCATACCATGCCTGGCTATTCAGTTCAATCATGACAAGAATTAAGACACCAACAAAGCCTTTTTTTGACTCTGTGTCTGTGTGAGCTTGCCCCTATTCTACATACTGAGAGAAAATATTTTGTTTTGTTAAATATAAGCCTGATATACCTGTGCCATTGTATTTGATACCATTGAAACTGTTGATACACAGAAGGAAAATGACAATTATAAATTTCTCTTACAGTTCTGAGATATAAAATGATGCCATGGACCCTGGTGTCACATGGCAGTTTTTATAAACCTGTTCCCTGAGGCAGAGGCTAATCTCAAACACAGGAGCAGATCTTCCTCGACAGATCTATGAAAAAAAAATGGTACCTTTACTAGCCTGTCATTCCCCAGTACACAGACTTAGCAAGCAATGGCCCAAGAGTCATGGAATGTGGGATACAAGACTCTGTTTATGGTATTATCATCAGCAATCAGTTGTAGTCAGTCCTCTTCTTTACTGGTGCTCTTTTAGATATGATTGCCCTACCCATATGTGAATTGGTTCACTGTGGTATTAACAAGCAATCCAGAAACACAGTTTGTTTTGTCCCCATCTATATTTTCATATATTTAGAGCAAAAGAGTTCTTTTTTTTCCATGCTGTCTGCAAAGTTCTCTGTGTTTTTACAAGATCAGGCAAACTTATTCCATACAGTTATAGCAAAGTGAAATTTTGTAAGTTACACTGAGCTCTAGTTGACAGTGAATCTAGGGTGATGGTATTCTAGCTCCGTTATCCTGTCATGTTTCATTCAGTAAGAAAATATTCATGTCATATTTCCTATGAGCTATTTTTGTACACATTCCTTCTTTGCTATCCTTTTATGTTCTTGAGAGAGAAAGATTAAAATAACCCAACTATATTTGATCTTATTATATTCTTTGCTTGCCATTTGAACATGATCTCTGAGAGCTCAAATATTTTAGTATTTAGGTGCCAATGCTGTGTATTCTATGCTCACTTGTTGCATTATTTTCAGCATCACAATTGTGTTAGTTGTTAAATTTAAAAACCTATTTAAATTACCTTGTCATCCCTACTATTTTTGCAGTTCTGCATGAATGACCAATTTTCATACCGAGCATGACAATATCTAAATCTAAATGCCTATATGTTTTGTGCTTGGGCTGCTAGTTGAATTAAATTCAGGAAATTTATCTTCTCAGTGTGAGGCAAGATCTACCTCTATAGTACTTAGATATTGCTTGCAATAAAAGCTTATTTCAACTTGCATTTCTGATAATTGAGGAACAACTTTAAATGTATGTACTCAAGCTCTATATATATAGATATATATATATATAAATACATACATATATATAAATACTTGGTGCTTTTAAATGTTTTTATGTCCATGTGAGAGAAGAAAAAAATAAAAGAGAATGAGCAGAAATGCCAAACTAGCTTACATGATTATTTACATATTAAAAACAAAATACAACAAAACCACAAACAATCAGACAAAACCAATTATAAACCATTGACTGTAGGGCTCCACTGGAATTCAGGAAACTTAGACATCACTGCTATTTCTGTCAGTGATCATGTGATCTTCCATGGCCCAGTGAATAGCAATCCTGTAAGCTTGAAAATTCTGCCTTAACCTTTAGGCATTGCTGCATTCCTATCTTCAAAATAAAAAAAAAAATTACACAAAATAATACACAAAATAATTACATACATAAAATAATCTTGACAACACCTTGTGAAACAATGTGCTGTTGACAACACATGTGAAACATATCAGTCTCCTCGTAGTAAGTTGTTACTCTTTTGTTATTTTCCTCAACTATGTGAAAGCAAAGTGTTCTTTTTGGCTACATGCATTAGAACCAAATCCATCAACTTCAAGTAAAAAGAGAATTGCCTGGATTGTGGAACCCCTGTCCATTCTAAAACTGTTTCATCTTTATATGAATGCTGTTTTCCTTCTGAACTATTCTAGAAATAAAATTTAATTATCTCTTCCTCCACGGAAATTCTTAGGCTTCCAGAACCATGCCTTCATTGCTGGCCTAACCAGTCCTGGTGTCTTTGTGTGCGTGAGCACAGCCACAGACAGGAGGGTCTAGCTGTGCCTCCACTAGTGCCTACTGAGGGCATTAATAAACTGGTGGTCCTTACCCTCTTTCCCTTGCCCGTGGGCTCTGGAGCCCTATTTCGGCTTGTCCTTCATCCCCTGGCAGTGTGTCTGTGTGTGTGTGTGTGTGCGTGTGTGTGCTGGTACTGTGCCCTGCTGTCCCTGGCTGGACATGAGGAATGGAACCAGATCTGATTCCCTTTTTACACTGTGTTTTCCTACTTAAAACTTTTGTGTATTTATTTTCTGAGATTTTGTGGGTTGGTGCCGTGTTTTTTCTTGCTATGATACATGTGTACTTTATAACCAAGACAGTGGGGCAGAACACGTAGAAGCAGAAAAGCTGGAATATTTAGCTGAATTAATAAACTGAAAGCAATGGAAACATATCTTCTGTTGTCACAAACCAGGCATATAAGTGAAAATGTTGTGTGAGATGCTGACAGATCAGTTTTATAAGGAGTATATATCTTTTTTTTTCTTTTCAAACTCATGTATTTTCCTTCCTGCTTGCTATTTATAATAGAAAAGATGATTGGAAATTTAATAGTGAATGCATGGTGAATCACTGAAGGTGGATTACAAGACGTAATGCTGATTTTATCATAGTAAGAGAGAATAATAAATATATTAAATGTATGAGATCTATAAAGCAGTTTCCAATGTGACTTTTTGTTGTATTACCATCTTAAAAACTAGCTTGTTTGTTGAAATGAAGATGGTCATTTAAAAGATAAAGGAAGTACAAAATAGGGCAAAACTACCTAAGGCATTGTTTCTTCAGCTTTCAAGTTTAAAAGAGGTGAAAAACAAAGCTGCAGATTTTGTCCCAACAATGATAAATTACAAAGTAGGACTGTTTCTTATGGTGAGCTCACACCTAAAGTGTTTGTATTCAGTTCTGGGTCCTTCACTATAATAAAGACATTGAGATACTGAAGTGACTCCAGAGAAGAGCAATGGAGATGGTGAATGGGCTGGAGTACAAGTCTGAGGTAGCTGAGTCTGGAGAAAAGGAAGCTCAGGGGAGACCTTATTGCTCCTGCATCTGTAAGAAAGGAGGCAGGCAACCAGCAACAGGACAGGAGGACATAGTCTCAAGCTGTGCCAAAGGAGGTTCAGGTCAAATATCAGAAAGAATTTCTTCACTGAAAAGGTGGTTAAACTTTGGAACAGGCTGTCCAGGATGGTGTAGTCACCATCCCTATAGAATTTGAGAAATGACTGGATATGATACTTACTGCTATGGTTTAATTTACATGATGGTGTTTCATAAAAGGTTGGACTTTATGGTCTCCGAGGTCTTTTCCAACCTACTGATTTGATCCTATGATTCTACAAAAAATAAAATATTTAGGTAGCTCAGAACTTCATAATCACACTAGATAAAGAAACAAAATATCAGGTTGCTTAAGTTTTGTTTTACTTTGTTTTGTTTCAATAGTACACCTTTTCACATACTGCAAGATTGTTCAGATACACAAAGCAGTGAAAGGAATAAAAGAGTCCTACATGATACACACAGGTAATAAATCATTCTGCTCCTTCAGCCAACTGAGCCTGTGTCACTTCTTCAAATTGCCTTGTGCATTCACTGCAACGCACCATCACTATTTCTTTCTATCTGGATGGTGTTTCAGGCAGATAGCCCCCTTTAAACCTGAGCCTTAGCTAATCACTGAAGACATCAAGCAGCTGCATACTCAATGTCAAATGAAATAGACCCACAGAGTCAAGTGCCATTGGTGAACATCTGGCACTAAAAGAAAATTTCAGGATGTCTGCTAGTGAACATATAGATGCATCAAGTTTTTCTCCCTTCAAACTACACTGTTACAGCAACTCTTCTCCAAGAACTCTATCTACGTGTTGCACACTCAATATTTTGTTTCTCACAGCTACCAATTGCCAAATACATTACGGGATATTGTTAGCAATTCACTTTGCTGAGAGTAGAATATTATTCCTCCCTATTAGACTGCTTTTCATTCATTCCTTTAGTTATTCTGATTTTTGGAGAGGGAGCTGAGGGTGGAGAGAAGGGAAGATATTTTTTTTTCCTATGGCTTTTTCGTTAATTTAGATGGTTTTCTTGATCACTACACATCAGGTTTGTCACTGTGAATATCAGTCTTCAACATCATACTGTTAGGCAACACATTTATTTGAGTTCCAATCTGTTCAGGTTTCCATAGTAACTGGTGCTTAGTACAGACTCCTTGATTAAACAACACCACTGTAGCTCTGAAAAACTGACAGATCTGGATTCTGTTTTATTATTTAAAGTGTATAAAAATAAATGTATAGATAGACATATATAAAAATCTGTATATATACATATAACTTCATGTTAATATGACATATATACATATACATATACATACACATCATATACATCATATTATACAAATATTAAATGTATGCATAACATTGTGTGATATATATGCCATATATTAGGACTAAAAATAAAGAATAAAAGTACAAAGTATACAAAAATATTCATTATAAAGACCTTTCCACCACAAAAATGAAGACACAAGTTCAAGAGATGTTCAGTCATTTTCTCCTAGAAGTTCAATAGCTGCACTGTCACTTGTCACTGAGTCTGCTGCTATTCATAATACTTACTGGCAAAAGAGTTCCAACTATCTAATATACCCACACACAGCTGTAAGAAAGCAACTGTGGACTTTATCCAACTAATTTATAGCATACATTAATTAAATTGGTAAATGTCAGCTCAATTATTTGTGCTGCCACCAGGATACCTGTTGTATCAGAAGCCCCTCATGATTGCCTTAAAACACAGCTATTCTAAGAGGGGCATTGAAATTGGAATACTTTCTTGATCTGGTCAACAGAAAACATCATCAAAATAGTGCATCAACCCTTAATGCACTCACTCATGCAATATTTTGTGTTGCTCAGTTTTCACCCTGCAAAAGGGAAAGACAAATTAAATATAGGATCTAAGAACATCAAAATGTCAGAAATGGTGCAGATGAAGAGTTATTCAGCCCAGGCTGGTAAAAATGTAAGTCAGGGGAAATATGACAGTTGCCTATAAAATTTATGGGTCATTCAGTGAAATGAGTGGGAAGCAAATTTAAAGCCAAGTAATAAGTTTTCTGCCATAGAGTTTCTGATACAGGCCAGGATGTATTTGGCATTTATGGCCACTGGGGCACATGCTGGCTCATGTTCAGCTGCTGTTGACCGGCAACATCAGGTGCTTTCTGCTGGGAGGATTTCCAGCCACTCTTCCCCCAGTCTGTAGCTCTGCATGGGGTTATTATGATCCAAATGCACGATCCAGCACTTGGCCTTGCTCAACCTAATTCTGTTGTCCTCAGCCCAACAATTCAGCCTGTCCAAATCCCTCTGTAGAGCTTTCCTACCCTCCAGCAGATCAACACTCATGCCTATTTGGGGTCACCTGCAAATAGACCTGTGATGACCTCTTCCAGATCATTGAAAAATATATTAAACAGGACTGACCTCAGTGCTCCTGGGGAGCACTGACTGGCTGCCAGCTGGATTTTATTCCATTCATCAACATTCTGTAGTCTGACAAACCAGACAGATTTTACCCAGAAAGGAAGAAGTCCATCCAAGGCCTAAGCAGCCTTTTTCTCCAGAAGGACACTGGGGGAAAAGGTGCCAAAGTTCTTATAAAAGTCTGGATAGAAAGCATTCATTGATAGAATAGTGCAAGTGCAATCTCTGGTTCTGCCAAACCGGCAGAAGGTGTTGAAACCAGGACAAATTTTGCCAGTTCTCTAACTTTGGAAGTAGTACTTCACATTGAAGAAACCCCTGAAACAAGCTAAGCTCAGTATATCAAGTCTGGGTTGTTCAGGGTTTTTTGAGTTAAATTGAATTTCCAATGAGCTGTACTAAAACACTAAACACTAAAACACTAAACACTAAATACTAAACACTAAAAACGCTATTCTAAAATCATTACACAGGTCTTCAAAATTGCACTTTTTGCAATGTGAAATAACTTAATTTCTGCAGTTCTCTTATCTTCTATCATTAAAATTCCCCAGGAATCTGAAATTTTACATGTTTTTACCTACAGCACTTCAAGCCATGCTATAATGATGGACGGGGCTGCAACAGCGAAACAACCTCACTGAGTCTCATTCACCTCCCTACTAAAAGGATTAGTCTCTTGTTTCAGCACAGTCTGTTGCACATTTATATATAGAAATATGATCACTTCCTTGAGCTGATTTCCAGAATGGCTTTAGTATCACGTTGACACAGCTGAGGAAATAATATGTTGCTTTACGTATGTGAATGCCTGCCCATGATCAGGCAGTTTTGCTGCTGAATTCTCAAAAATATTTCCTGATTTTTTTCAGCCTGCAAAATCTGATTCCGTACATTTTATAGGCTCAACAGTTCAGCAGAAGTTCTTGACTAAATCTGGATGGATTGACTGTCACTCTGTACCTGAGTGGATAGAGGGAGGAATGGATTGCATAATGGATTCGCTCTTCATGCCAAAAACGAGATATGCATTTTTAACAAAGCCTTATTCACACAAAATTTGTAATCAAGCTGCGGAACAAATATTGGATGCCTTGTCCCCATCTTTTAGAGGATTACTGTAGCTACTAGATACTGTCATGTTCAGTCTTGTTCTTCTCCTCTGGCCAAATTAGTTTTCAGCTTTTTTATACAAAGGAGAACAAGTTCCATCAAAATCTATATCCTTTCCACAATGCATAACTTAAAGATGAAAAAAAACTTTTAGGAAAATGAGACTGAACTATGGTTTTTAGTCCCACCATAAGGTAGAGTTACCAGCAGATCTTTTACATCACAGATAAGCCTTCTAGATACTAATTCATTGCAGAAAAATTATCTTCATAAAAAAGAAAAAGTTCAAAGATAACTTAGCACAGTTATACATAATAGACCTTGAGTGCTCACTTAGGGTGTTTTCTTCAGTTTGAATCACAGCATCTCCAAAAATCATGATTGACTAAATGAATATTAAAGAGGCAAGATGTACACCTTTACCAGCACTGTAAACAGCTCTGAGGCAGCCAATTTCTCCCATGCAGTTTAGGCATTTAATTAAGGTATTGACTTCAGGGAGTCTGCCTTCATGACTGCAATGCTTTATTTTTGGATGCATGCAGAAAACACTGAGGATTTGAGCAAATATGTAGCTAAGCATCTTTTTAGGATACTTGGCAATATCTATACACTACCCTAAAATTTCTACTAGCCATGGAAATATCTGTTCTTTCTGTTACAAAGCTCTTCTTTTCGTTCTCCTACTTCCTGTAAAAATGCTTGATTCTTCAAAGTTTTGTAACAAATATCATTGAAAACAACAAAAGAAGAAAACACCCTTGCAACTATCCATTGCAGCTGATTTGTAGTTCTCAACTTTTTCTTCACACTGGAAGCATTTTTGGAAATTAATTACATAGCAAAATAATCTTTCACAAAGCTATGAGCCCAAGCCTTCTGTTAGCATTTTCTGCTAGATATTACTTTGCACATCTATTCCCAGTAGTGTATATCCTGATTACTATAGCTTGCTTCTTAGAAGATATTATATATCGTTCTCTTAAAATTGTCAAGAATCTTGCTGCACTCAGTTTCATGTAGCTTACTGAAACTTCACATTAAGAAGTTAAAATTAATAAAATCCTTCACCAACACATTTTGTTTTCTGTCTTTAAACAGATTTTTGGATCTAGAATCCATTGTGTGAGTACTGCCCTACATCTAAAAGAAGTGAAATATGTCTATGTCCTTCTTGTCATAGGTAAATCTCAAACTGGGCAATGAAAAACAGAGCTGCATTAGCCTGGGGGTAAAATGTTAAAGAGAAAAAGATGGCAACAAAATAATGACAAAATTATAGCAGGAGCGAAGAAGCAAGGTGCTGTTGAAATTTATAACAGCAGAGTGGAGAATTGAGACATCATGTAGCAGAAATATAGGCATGGCAATGTCAGGGTGCAGCCAGGACAGACTTCTCAAAGGAGAGCCAACTGGGAGCCAAGGGTCTCAATGAGTCAGGCAGGAGCAGTGTTCTCACCACCAAGAGATGCAGTCCCACAGCATTTGAGCAAAGATATGTCTGGAGACAGGAACCTGTATCAGACACCACCCAGTAATAGGCAGGCAAGTTCACAGGGGCAAGGTAGGTCTAAGATCAAGCTGTGAGTCACATCAGTGTGCCAAAATTACAAAATCAGCAAGGTACATGCACCAGCATAGGCATAGACCACAGCTCAGAGAAAAAAGTATGGGTGGCTGGGTGTAACTACACCTCCCAAGGGAAGTAAGGATACTCTAGACATGTTTTACCACAGTGTTCTCACACAGCTGTATCCACCACAGTCTGACCCCAGGTTATATTGATATGTCTCATCAGGATGACCTTGAGCCAGCACAAACTCCTGAGAAGTGAAGAGAGAAGTGACAAAGACCATTGCTGAACTTATAGCCCCGACAGCCAAACTTTCATGGTTTTGAAGACAAATAATAGAAGGTAACTATGTGATAAACAGTGAAGGAATAGAAAGGTGGTTGTAGGGCTAGTGTTATTTTAAAGATAGAGTCGCTGAACAGAGAAAGTAGTAATAAAAGATGAAATCTTTAAACTATAAAGACAGGAAAAAAGGAAAACTGATTTACTTTTAGATCCTTTGGATCCTGTCTTATCTGCTTACATTACCAATATGAGGTAAATTTTAGACAGCTGTTAGAACTGCTTTAAAAGTGGAGAAAAAATTAAACAAAAAAAAAATCTTATTTTTCTGGGGTTTACCTATATGCTACATGAGAAAAGTGGTGTAGTAGTTTTGAAATGTGCAAGTACTGCAGTTAGTTAGAAGAAAAATAATGGTGATAATCTTGCACAGACAAGAAGGAAAGACCAGCACAGAAGGAGCTCAGGAAGACAGCGGCTGTGACACACCACTTTTTCTTATATAAAGAATTGGAAATGTTTATATACTTAAATGTCTGCATAGCCTATTCACATTCAGGTCAAGTGTTCAGGCTTTCTGCAAAGTAAATGATTTTCACCAAACAGGTCATCTTAATCTGGAAATGTAAATGTGACCTCTACATAGGCTCTATACATAATTCAGAAACTCATGACTTGTTAGTCTCAATCCCCTACTCAAATTGGTAGTTCATGTGTTATACAAATACATTAGTAGTTATTTTTTCATTTGTACTGGTAATAAATTAATGACATTACTTAAAATTGAGGTTTTTTTCCATCTTACCTTCTTATTTTCTTCTTTCTCTTTTTCTCTTTCCTTCTTCCCTTTTTTTTCTTTCTTATGTTTATCTAAATTATCCAGTTTCCCTAGATTTCTAGTTCTTTAAGACAGCAAAACAACAGCAGTTTAATGTCTTTCTTTCCCTTTGCATCAGGAAGAAATTCTTACAGTAACTGATTATTGGAGTTTAACAAAATTCAGATATTCATTTAAAGAATGACTTTCTACTTTATTTTCCCTTACCTTCAGCCAGTCAATCATGAACTGCTGCTCCCAAATTGCTTTTAAAATGTACATTGATATTGATTTTAAAATCAAAGGGGGACTTATGTCTTTTACTAAGTTTATTTACAATTTAAGGAACTGTTCAACATGAATAAGTGTATTAGAAACAAACATTAAATAATTAGAGGTTTCTTTTTTTAGTTCTTGATCAATTAGGAACAAGAAATAAAATGAAATTTGTGTTACACGTGTAACTTCCTCATTTTATTTTGTCAACAAAAAAACTAGTTTGTGGGAAAAAAAATAGCAAGAGCTTTCAAATAATGTTTGAGTGTGATTATTTACCACACAATTTGCATCATTTACTGTTAGCTTGCATTATTATTGACTAGACAACACCTTTAGACTTGCCTGTGAATCTAATTCATCCCACTAATGCTACCTTTAAAATGGTGAATGTAGCACATGCATGACAATGAAAGGCTGTAGGTCATTGTAGGATAGACAAGGATTTGGGTTTCTTCTAAACATGCTATGGGGAAGTTTCAATTTGTTTGCTTTTGAAAGGGTGCCTACATTTTAGTTCTAGAGGAAATCAGAACCCAGTGGTCTGAATTCTAGTCAGTGGAGTTATCTCAGCAATAAAGAAAGGTGATATAAAACAAATTTCAACAAAGAACATATTTAGCAAAGGCAATCATAATATCTGGTGTCGATTTTACCTTTTTAAAACATGATACAAGTTTAATTGTGTTTGTTAATATATAATTAATATATAATAAATACCAATAGTATGATACAAAACATCACAAATCATTCCTTTTGGCTAATCCTGGGAAGAAACTTTACCATGGTTTTCAGAAACATTTGCTTTCCAGTCTCTGTGTTATCTGTTCTGACAAAAAATTGGAGCTCCTGAGTTTTGTGGGGAAAAAACCTCCCTCAGTAGATCTTCATACAGTTTGTGAAACCCACCTTACCTCCAACCTCAGCAGGTAAGAACCAGTTTATATAACCCAACAGAATGGTGGAATGAAGTTTAACAAAATTCAGATAGGCATTTAAATAATTAATTTCTATTTTATTTCTCCTTTCCTGTTGCTAATCAACCGCTCTCCATTCTGTAATGGAGACCAGACAAACTAGCTTTCAGAAGTTCCATTAAAAGCTTCAGTTACACTAAAACAAATGCAAAATGAAAAAAAAAAAAAAAGATGCAGCTGAATAGTCAAATTCTGATATGGAAATGAGTTCTGAGCCTTAACTAAATGCACTTAACTTCAGTACTTATAAATGATCAAAACTTGCTTGGTAGTTTATATGATCTGGAAACAGAAATGAGCTGTATTAGTATATGTATATATGTATGTTCCTTTGGACTAAAGTTGTTACTTACTTGGCCATGTTCTGCAGCTTCTTTTTCAGTAAATCTTTTCCTTTCAGCTTAAAAACAAAGAAAATCCTGCATAATTTCTTTAGTACTATAGGACTAATGAAGTATTACTGAGAATTTTAATGAAAGCCTTCAAGAAGAGAAATAAATGTAGATTACTTCCGTATATTTGAGGGAAAATAAATTAATTCCAATAATAGCTTGAATTTAAGATTCGGAAATCTTCTTTTTCAGCATTTTACAATCCCTTTAAAATTGCTTTTAATCTTTTCTCTCTTTACTAGTGAGTCAGAAACTATATTCTGAATTTAAAAGATGTGATCTAAAAGCCACCTGCAAAAGTGTCAGCTTTATTAGCATTCTGATCTTTTTTTTGCTTTAAAGAAATGCTTACACTGAAAATTCACATTATTTACACTTTGTGGCAAAGGAAGAGGTAAAACTTTGTGTACTTGCAAAACATTTGTGTATGTGCAGTAATTTTTGAGAGAGTGATAGGACAAAACTCCTGATTCTTAAAACTGAACACAGAAAATACAAGTGAGACCCTTTTCCCTTCTCCATTTATTCTAAACAAATCAACCCTGTGCTGTTCAGCCTTCTGGGAAAGTTCTTGGGGAGAAAGAACAGATTTCCACCCAGCTGCAATCTCCTTTCAGGTAGTTGCAGAGAGAGATAAGATCTCCCCTGAGCATCCTTTTCTCCAGAATAAATAACTCCAGCTCCCTCAGCTGCTACTTATCAGATTTGTGCTCTAGACCCTTCACCTGCTCCTTTATCCTTTCCTGGACATGCTCCAGCACCTTAATTCTTTTTTGGATTTCCACTCCAAAATCCTCATTGTTTCCTGGTTTCCATGAAAACGACAAGAGAAATAATGGCATACCTTTGCAAATTATTCTGTTACACTATTTAATACATGTATTTATCTAAATCATCAAAACAGAGATTTTTCTAGTGGCAAAACATGCAATTAACTCTGCAAGAGATTAATACTAAAAAATAGCAAAAAATTTCAGAACATACTTTTTTAGCTATTCAAGGCTTATGACAATAATAATTAATACACAGCAGTTTCATTCTTTTATTTAAATTCACTAGAAATAATAACATGATAACATTATTTTAAGCTGAATTCTGTAGAGCATATTATAAAATCCTGGTTTGGGGTGTGGTCATTGTGATAATAAATTTTGTAATGCAATAAATTGACTGTTTTGATCCTAGCCTGCTAGAAATTAAAATGTCGTTTATCTTGCTGCTATCTTCTATTTGGTTCTGTCATCGATGTACAGTTCTATTAAATTCTTATTTCAGAGACTGAACAGTCTCTCAGGAGTCCTGCAGGAATATAGTGATTCTTTATGAGAAGGCTCACTCACATTTATGTTACAAATCAACTGCAATTCTGAAATGTATCATTAGACTTTCATAGAAAACTTTATATTCTCTCCTTCAACAAGAGAAGCTGAAGAAGCTGTAGAATTTCTCCATATGTTTTAGATATGTAGGCATAAGCAAATATCTGAAATACACAGTTTCAGTGTAAGAATTAAGCAGCAGAATAAAATTTGGGTTTATAGCGATTCAAATTAGTAAAAATATTTTAAATTTTAATTAATGGGCAAAATGTCAAAAATTATGTCCTCTGTGTGATACATCTTATTTTATCAAAGCATTTTTTTCATCATTGTTGTGTATGAACGCGCATACTGTATTTGTGTAGTGTAGTACACTATTGATATAGGTTTTACTTCAAAATATGTGGCTGTAAACTTCATGAATCAAATAAAAAAAATATTTTGGGGCATGTAGAGTTACTTTGCCAACTGTTAACTGCATTGTGTGAAAGAATTTTCATTATTTTATTATTTCATTGGAGAACACATAATTTTTAAATCTGAAAGTTCAAAGTAATTCACCAGAGCAACATTCAAGATGAAATTTCTTCTTGTTATTAGAGAAACAAATTTTTTTTTTGTCAAGTCCATGGACACCAGAATAACTAGAAATACTTTCAAGTATGAAGGAACAGAGAAAGTGAGAGAGGGAGAAAGGAAGGTAATGAACTCGAAGTAAATGTGTGTCATACCGTAAACTAGTATCTGAGTATGGTCTCATAATCTATGGCATAAAATACATTTGCTGTTGATATTATATCCCCTTGAGGCTGTAAAACAGTACATAACTGCTACAGAATTACTCATGAAAAGATAAGGTGTTTGGGTTGCATTTAAACAAATTTAAAATGAAATGTCTGCAATGTATGGAAGAACTATGGGGGTAGTAACACTTCCCTTTTTAAGTGGCTTGGATTCCCTACCACACCATGCATTTGCACAGCCAGACTCTCTCTTTGTCTATTTGTACCCCAGTGTCATTCTGTAACTAAATTTTTTTGGCACTGAAGACAAAATCATATGGAAACTCCATGTAGCATAGCTGCATTTCATCTAATTGTCATGTTTCTGCTTCAGAGAATATTTCTTCATCCTGTGATGAAAGATTCCTTGATAGCTTTTGAACAGCTGTCAAGTAAAATTTTATTTCTAGATATTTCCTCCGCCTTCCAAATCAACTGTAGATTCCCACCTAGTGGGAGCAGAATATGAAATATCTCATACTCCCAGTTATGTAAAATCAACAAAGTCATCCACTCAGCTGGTCTACTGGTACCCATGGTCAGCAATTGGAAACAAGACTCAGATTTATATTATTGTCAGCACATGTTAAATCATAGGGCAGGATCAAATTAGGTAGTGAAAGAACAAACCATGCTGTGGTAGTAAACATACATTTCAGTAAAGAAAAAATCTGCAGTAAGCAGTGGAATTCTGCCTAACCTGAGCAGAAACTTTTGAAGTTTAAATGCATGCAAAAAAGAATAATAATAAGGATAATAACAATAACAACAACAATGATAATGGCTAAATGAAACAAGACAATCAATGGGAGTGAATAAGAAATGGCAGCAGACAGCAGGAAATCATAATATCAGCTAGCTGGCAGACTTAAGAGTTGAATGCAATGATGACCCAATGGTCAAATTAAGAAGTGTCCTAAAGGGGAAATTAATTCTAACCATGACTTTAAAATCTCCGTTATTTCTCAAGTAAGAAACTAAGTATTCACAAAGAAGGTTTAAATGCATGCCTGAACAAGACAAGCAAGTACAATTTTTGTAAGGTTAGCAGATGAAAGGACCTGTGAAGGTGAGGAAAAATGAATTGAATGATTCTTACTGTCCTGTTCACTCTAGGTTGTTATTCATAGAGAAAAGCAGACTAACGCAAGATAATTTTTATCATCTCTTCGTTGAAAAACAAATTATTAAAGTTATATATCCGAAGTAATCAAAGCAAAGAGAAAATAAACTACAATTCATGTGAAATTCAAAGTTCCATTTTTATTTTCTTCACAAGATCATGACTTGTATGCCTGAATTTGTGTTAGGAATAAAAAAGAATCAAATATATAGGAATATATGTAATATATATTAAAAAGCTGTTACTCTTTATCAAAAAGCTGTAAACTCTGTGAATAGCTTGTAATACCAGTTTTGTTCAATGTGATCAGAATAGAAAATAGTCATGCCTGAACTCTTATAGGCAGGTAAATATGCATACATATATATCTATAAGAACATACGTACATATATTCTCACTGAAAAAAAAAACAGTCTGGATATTGTTCTGTTATTTTTAAACAGACTGTAATAATATAAAGTCAATATAAAAATATAGCTTAAATTGCAATCTCACTATATAGTATGCTATTTTCTGGATATATGGAAAGAGAGACAATATAGAGGAAAATAGTTTAATTAGGTTTTAATATTAGCTTTGTTAAATTGATAAATATACCCTGATATCAGATCCTAATTCTTTAATCAATGCAATTGGTTAAGGCCCATGTCCTTTGTCCATGTCCATTGTCTATACGGGCACATACTTATCTCAAACCTCCGTGGAACATGACTGCATTCATCTAATTTTCCTATCTCTTTTCCAAAAATTATGACTACATTGATAGCTTCTGAACAGCTGTCATATAGAGTATTTTTTTAAAACTTGCTATTTTTGTTAAATCATCTATTTTTTTCTGCTCTACACTCGGTATCTTCTGTCAGTCCTTTGCACTGCCACAGCAGGGCCCAGCTGTTCCTGAAAAGTCACAATTTTCTAGCCATATGTGAAGGAGGAAGCGAGAGAGAGTATCCTGATCCAACAGTTTTGGGGGTTTTCCCTGTGTTTTCTGCGAGGAAGGTCTTCCAAAATTAATTTAAATCAGCCTCTTATGGAATGAGTACTTCTGTTAAATGTCTACCAACTGATAATAACAGCAGGAAAGCTTTTAGTTTCCTCTGTTTCTTTCTCATTAACGCCAGTCAAAAATACAGTTATGACTTAATAGGGTAGATACATCATGAATAATTGAAGTAAAATATGTAAATAATATTTTTGTTGATGAACATACAAACTGGATCCAATCAACTTTGGACAGAATACTGTGCCTTAAACACATTACATGCATTAAATTAAATGATATACTGGAACAAGATAGTTTTCATATCTCACATTGTAAGAATTTAAGCCTGGGTTACAGATCTGTAACCTCTGTAACTGGTTCTTTAACAACTCTGATAGTTGCCAAGAACCTACTCTTCTTGGCAACCTGCATTTCTCCTGGGCTGTAGAAAAAGAGCAACACAGTTTGTCATGTAACTTATGCTGTAAGTTCCTCTTTGCTGACCTATTACTATGGCATTAATTTATCATAACAGATAAAGACTGGGAGTTAGCCATAAGGAATTGTGCTTGCTTATGCCTAAAGTCAAGACAAAACTTCCCACTGTGCATTTAATTAATATTTTAATGGATGCTTTGATGCAGTGGAAATTCATCAAAGTAGGACCTAAACTTGTTTTGAATAAAAGCATGTATATGCAACCCTAGCAGTAGAGTGAGATTCTCCCTTCAACTTGTGTAATATTTTCTAGCAATTTGATATAATTTTATAATTAGAAATAAAACATGCCCATAAAAATTAATTCGAAATGGAGAGATGAAAACAGCATAAGCAAGAAATATTCCAACCACATACATAAAAACCCCTTGCCTCTTCCAGCCATTAATGACTTCCTCTCACTAATCACCAATAATAAGTCAAACAAGGACAACTATACTTCCAAGAAAAATCCTTCAGTTCAAACACTCCCTTTGATTTAGACTTCACAAAGTAGCTTAGGAGATTTTGTTTGATTAATTGTGCTTACATCTTTAGTTCATTTTAAATGTATATACTTTGTAGTTCATGAAGTAAACCCTAAATTAAACAACCCATTCCCATACTTTCCCACCCTCAAGGGTTCAAATACAGTTTAAGCTGCTAGAATTAATGGAGAAAAGTAATACTGTCGAAGAAGAAATATGGTCATATAGGAAAATTTGGCTGTGCTCATTCTGTCATTCTTTTCTCTCTTTTTCATAACCATAAAACAGAATAAGACATTACAGTGCAAAAGACTGTTTACAGAACATAGATTTTTAAGCATAAACTGCCTGGTGTCAGGAAACCCAGAAATTAAATGTCTTTTTTGATTTGCTTTGTGTTCTGCCTTTTCCTTCATCTTTTCCTTCCAAATATGATTTTTCCCTTTGGTGAAGTTGATGATAGAATAGAATTGATCTACTCTTGCTTATATGCTCACCATATGTTTCCTGAAGTTTTTATTAAGTGGTAAAAGTTTTGTTTACCCCTTAGATTTATATCCAGTAAACATGGAAACAATAATTTGTATTAGTATTATTAGTATTATTATTAGTACTGATTCCTGCAGAGAATATTATACAGATTTTTTTAAAGGCAGTAAAAGATGATGTAATATTCAAAAAAATGCATAAAAATCAGCATATATTTACAGTATGGTTTACTTAGTAGGAAAGCAAGAGAGAGTCCGAGAAGTAATATTTTCCTTAAAAAATAAGGATTCTTTTTTTATTTTTGACATAAAATATGAAGGAAATCGTATAGTGATTATGAAGATATGGAGGAATAGATACATGCTGTCCTAGGGAATTGATGTCATCACAAAATATATGAGAACACAGATTGATTATAGAACATATAAAGGATTACAGAACACAGATTGTGCCTTGTAGTCTAAATATTTAAAATATTCCTTCTTCTAGTGATTTGCTCATTTAGATTT
>WBND01000694.1:461721-531610 GCA_013398595.1 Tychaedon coryphoeus
AATATCTGTTTTTACTGATACCTGTCCCAGTGAGTCTTTAAGCAACCTAAACCACTAATTTTTAACAGATTACAGTGTGACTACTTCTTGCAGTAGCAGGCCAGTGTGCCAAAGGTTTCTTGGGCTTTATCTGGTTTAGCATGCTTTGTATCTTAAATCTACAATCTTCATTTTAGTCCTTTTCCTAACACCATTTTGCTTGGAGCTGCCTATATGGTTTCATTCTCCCAAGCAAATCTTGTAGGGCTCAGAATTTAGCTCTTACAGGAATGCTACAATATTCACTACAAAAACCTCAATGAATATTCATTGTACTCCACTTACATATAAGAATTACACAAAATAAAGAGTCTCCAACTGGAAAGGCAGACTTGGGGCTTGAAAACCCTAAATTGTCAGAAAGAGCAAAAGATACTGTTTTCTTCATTTTGGTTGGTACTAATACATGAGAAAAAACATCCAATCATTAACTGTATTACTTAAAGGTAATTTAAATATGCAAAAATATCCATACAAATCTGTTTGTTAATATCTAAAGAAAAAACTGAAACAATACAATTTTCAATTTTGCATTGAAGACTTTCTGTGCAACTCCATATGACAAAACAGTAGTCAATAAAATTTTAAAGAAAATAATCGTAAAAAAAATCACATTCCACTCTCACATTGCTCAAAGAAGTAAGAGAATTTGTCTTTTTTCAGAACTGGAACTTGTTTCTTTCCTTTTACAAGACTTCATCCAAGCTAGTGGATTCACTTAGGTTTTAGTTTTTATCCTGAATCATAAACTTTCATGCACTTCCACAGCTAACAATCATTTACTTGGTTATACCCATTATAGACAATATCCTGAATCTCTAGAGGGTCTATCAAAAAAAAAAAATGAAAGTGATATAGTCATATATCATGCAATATTCACTCCATTTTTCCCTGAAAAGATAATGGCCCTCTGTGCACATAGTATTTAAAGTAATGAACAAAAACACCACAGTGAAATACAAATTCTGAATAAGACATCAGGGTATGTAGATCTGTGCCTTTACAAAGAAGTTTAGCTGGGGCACACTTGTAGAAAACAGCGGTTCATAAAAGCTGCATGGCTGTGTCTGAGAAGGATCTCTAAGACTAGAGTGTGGATGAGGATGGTTCAGTTCCCAACATCCTTCAAGTTTCAGACTACCTTCCTATATATGTGGGTCCTACATCATGTGTAGTTAAGTGGAAATAGCAGGCAGTTTTTCTGGTGATTAATTCATCATTTAACATTTAGAAAAAAGAGAAATTGGCATGGGGAATCATGAAGAAAATGGAGCCCACAATTACTGTTTTCATAGGTTTTGATGAGCTAATCAAATAATATTTTTGTTATCTCTAACTACTCTCCTTCAAAATATGCTATGAACTCTACAGAACTTGTTGAATAAAATATTGATATGAGTTATTTAAATAACTCACTGGTATTTCCAGTGTTAACTGCTTTAGCTGGAATGGGGTAAGAAATTCCATCTTACTTTAGGCAAGGGTCATGAATTATGAAACAACTTGGATATGTGCCTCTGTCACGATGATACTCCTTTGTTGCATGGTATATTAGACCTTTTCTCCCTTTCAGTTATGTCAAATAGTTTCTCACTTTTATGAGCCTGTCTTCAACTATCAATCCTACCAGCAGCTCACCTTTTTGAAAATCCACAGTAAAAATATTTCCTCCTTTGCATCTAGGTCTTAATTTCTCCTTCCCTCTGCATTCTTAATCTAATGTCTGTCTAAAGTGATTTTGGCTTCTTGTTTAGAATATAGAATTTGCTAAAGAAATTATACAAAATGCCAGTTTTAATGCCAAGTTTTAAATTAGGCACTTAATCACTCTTCATAACATCTGAGAATCATTTGACCAAGCGACTTTCTCTACAATAATATTTCTGTCTATTTTAAGCACCTAAGTGGTGTAAAATGAAAGTGTAACACTGAAATGTATTACTATATTAGCTGAACCACATATAACACAATCATTCCAGTTTTTAGATTTAGTAAGTTGCAGAGTTACTGGTGGAAGTTAGCTGGTATGATTAATAGTTGGACAAATCATAGAATTACAAAATCACAGAGTATGCTGAGTTGGGAGGGATTCATAAAGATCATTGAGTCCAATTCCTGGCTCTGCAAAGAACCATCCCAAGAGTTACACCACATACCCGATAGAATTCTCCAAGCACTCTTGAGCTCTGTCTGGCTTGGTGCTGTGACCACTTTGCTGGGAAGCAATTCCAGTGCCCAAACACCCTCTGGATGGAAAACCTTTTCCTGATACCAAACCTAAACCTCCTCTGGCACTACTTCAGGCCATTACCTCAGGTCCTGTCACTGTCACCACAGAGCTGAGATGAGTGTCTGCCCCTCCTCTTCTGCTCACAAGAAGCTGTAACTGCAGTGAGGTCTCCCCTCAGTCTCCCCCAGGCTGAACAGACCAAGTGCCCTCAGCTGCTCCTCATGCAGCTTCCCTCAAGGCCCTTCACCAACTTTGTTGCCCTCCCTTGGATGCTCTCTAATAGTTTAATGTCATTTTTATATTGTGGCGCCCAAAACTGGCCCCAGCACTGGAGGTGAGGCTGCCCCAGCCCAGAGCAGAGCAGGACAATCCCTCCCTTGCCTGGCTGGCCATGCTGTGCCTGATGTCCCCAGGACAGGGTTGACTCTCCTGGCTGCTCCTATTCATTGGAGCTTCACTGGTTTATGCATTTTAGGATCTGACCTAATATTTGTGAACTTTGTGTGATAAATTTCTGTTTTAAAATACAACACAGGGAGCAGCACTACTTTGCAGTTCAAATGTAATGTGATGCATAACCATTTGCTTTCTCTGCATTATGCTGTGAATGAACAAATTCACAAATAATACATCCTATACATGACACTATAAACTGCAGTGAAAATATCATGAGTGTTGTATGAATAATTGTGTTTATCCTCAGCTATCTCTGTTTTCTTTCAGCTCTATTTCCTATAGAAATAAATAGCATTTATTTTTAACACTTCTTGGCTGTATATTTTAGATACATGTATACATACATACATATGAATGTATATCTATATGCATCATGTAAAATTACGTATATACATTTATATACAAAATAGAATGCAAATTTAATAAAGGTACATAACTATTTCATTATCAACATGAGGCACAACAGAGTATGTTGTAAATCAGACAAATGATATTTATAAATGAACCTGCTAAATGAATCAACTACGCCTATTTGATGGGGAGGCGTCAACATTGCAGAGAGACAAAAAAAACCAACATCCTAGCAAGCAGTTTCTACAGAAAGATCTAAAGATTAACTAACTTCGAGAATAAACACACATACTCATAAAGCTGGTCCTGTGGAGAGAAAATTAAAAGAATGCCTACCTTATGCCAAAAGAATTTGAATGTCAGTTCCCAACCTGTATTTTCTACAGCTCAAAAATAAATTGCAGATTTAATTTCACAGTTGTGTCAATTCTGCATCTTTTATAAATATATAGACTACTTGAAAAAGAAGGCTGTAGGGAAGACCTAGAAGGGTTCACTGCAGGCTATTTTGCTACTGATTTGGCAGAGAAATTCATGGTACTACTTAAATTAAAATTAATCTATTCTAGGGACATATATTTACTCATTAAAATATTACTGGTTGCATTAGCTATTCCCCATTTTATTCTAACTTGAAATGGTATTAGAGAAGAAAATTAATAAGTAAAAAAAAATCTTTAGTAGGAAATTAACAAATAGACAAACCTTTAACCAAGGTCACTGCTTGCAAATTCTACTGACCATATCTCAATGCTGTCCACATTTGTCATTAGATACTATGACACACTTGAATATAAACTGATCCTGACAGCAGAAGAGAGTTCTAGCTAAAATCAGCAAGGGCAATGTTGACTGGAATGACAATCAGCTTCACACTCTCAATCTTTCCTTTGTTAAACTGAAAATGTGCATCAAATCTTGGCATTCTCAGCTATGGACAGAAGACTAAATATTCTCTGAACTTTTAATTTTCAGTTCATTCACCTTTTTTGATTGCTTGTGCTATTAAATTTATTTATTTCAGTGCTAATACTGTATATTATCTTAATATTAGCTTTCATGCTATATATATGCTTTGTGTGTGTACACATTCAAGGTGTATCATACAAAAGCTGGAGTACATACTTGTTGTAGTCAAGGTGCAACCACCATTTAATTCAACAGGAACAGCATACCTCATTTAACTTTTATAATTTAAATATGTTTTGTAGTTGCATTTTTCTATATGTCTTACAGAAAAGGCTTGAGTTCATAGTTGGTAGTCCTGTTATTCATAACACTGAGTAAAACTCATTGATTCTGGTTCTGTTTCTCTATTACTTTAGACAGACATATTTTGGCTTTGGCTTTTGTTGCCCTGTAACTTTTTTCCTCAGATTTTACACCTGGACCTCATTAGGCTGGAAATGTGACCTATCTATGGGACTTGATTATATAAGAGGCTCACAGCACAGAAATTCTTCATAGAGATGTAATCTGCTCAGTGCCTACTTCTCTGAGATACTGCAAAGGGCTGAATGTAGTGAACTGTGTTTTAAGCTAGAACATTTTAAGGAATCCCAGATATTTTCTCAGCCAGGGATTTTAAAATTTTAGGCATGCATATCTCATAAAATTATATAGAATTTAGGTGTCTAATTCCTTTGGACTACTCTGAAACTCTAAGGATTATTTGAATTTAGATACACTGTGGTTACACAAGGTAGCTGTGAGGACAGAGATGCCCTTAACAAATTATTTTAACATATGAAGACTGAGAGGAAGATTTGATATTGCCCCAAATAAGTTAAAAGCTATGTGAAAAATTCATAAAATCAGAGAATAATAGAACATAGGAGTTGGAAGGGGATATCAGAGATTATCTATTCTGATCACTCTTCCATGAGCAGGAATATCTTCCATTAGAACAGATTGTCAAAGCCCCATCCAGCCAGACTTTGAACACCCCCTGTAGTAGAGTTGTCACAATTTCTTTGGGCAACCTTCTTCACCCTTGTCATAAAATATTTCTTCCCTGATTCCAACCTATTTACCCCCTTACAGCTTAAAAAATATAGCCCCTTCTCCAATACAGACCTTAACAAAAGTATTTCTTTGTCTGTCTCTTTGCCATAAGCCCCCTTTACCTGTTAAAAGGCCACAATAGGATCTTCCTGATGTCTTTTTTTCTCTAGGCTGAACAACCCCAACAATCTCTCAGCCTTTCTTCAGAGGATACGTGTTCTACTCGTCACTTTTGTGGCTCTCCTCTAGATCTGCTCTAATAGGTCCATTCCTATTTTTACTGAGGAGCCCAGAGCTGGATACCTTACTCCAGGCCAAGTCTTATGAGAATGACGTAGAGTGGGAGAAACACCTTCTTGATCTACTGTGCACACTTTTTTTTTTTCTGAACCCCAGGACACCGTTGGCTTTTCAGGCTGCAAATTAACAATAATGGCTCATATCCATTTTTTCCTCCACAAAGGTCCCCAAGTCCCTCTGCACAGGAATGCCCTCAGCAATTCAGCACCCAATCTGTATTGATATTGATGATTACACCAATTCATGTAATAGGATGTAGCACTTAGCTTTGTAGAACTTCATGAACCCATTCCTCAACCTGTCAAGGTCATCTGGATGGCATCTCTTCCCTCTAACATATCAACCTCATTCACCTGCAAACTATATAAGGATGTGTCATTAATGAAAATATTAAAGAGTATTGGTCCCAGTATAGATGCTTGAAGGAGATCACTCTTTACAGATTTCCACTTGCACATTGAGGTGTTGGTTCTAACTCTTTGGATGCTGCCATTGAGCCAGTTCCTTATCCATCTACCTGTTCACCTAACAAACCCATTTCTCCAATTTAGCAGCAAGAATGTTGTGGGGTACCATATCAAAGACCTCAGTGAGTTCCTGAAAGAAGTAATTAAATGCTGAATCCTCAATACAGCATTAAAAACAATGAAAATAGCTTATACAAAATCAGTTTCACAATAAGTAGTAACCTGCTGCTGAATTGTAGTGGAGGAAATTATGCACTGGAAAGCTGCAGTATGATGTAGTCCTCAAATTTGATAGTATATACATACACTATGGCAATACAAGCTAAATATATGGCTATATTTGCTAAATACATAACATATAGAGGTCAAAGTGCGTCATCAGTTAGGACCTGAAGCTCAGACATCAGTCGCTTAGTGACTGAATGTATCATCCAGGGAATAGAGTGTATCCAGCAGTAACAGAAGCAAGCACATCACAATGGATGTACTTACTCCTAGAGGTCCTTTGAGATCTATTTTGAGGCCTTATTGTCAGCCTTCATAGAACATGGAATCATTAAGGTTGGAAGAGAATTGCAAGATCATCAAGTCCAAGGATTAACCCCAGCACAGCCAAGTCCATGACTAAACCATGTCCTAGGCACTCCATCTCCACAATTTTTTTAACACTTCCAGAGTCAATGGTTTCACCATTTCCCTGTGTCACATGAAAAGGGGAGATTTGCTCAAGCCCTTAGTGTTTGGTTAATCTGTCAGTACCACAGAAAAGCTGAGACTCTTGTGCCTGATCAGTCTGTCAATGTCCCCTTATGGGGACCTTTCACTGAGCAGTTCGCTAGTTTGGAGGGTGGTTTGACCGACATGTTTAGGTTTCCATACCAAAAAGAGAAACTCCCTCGTGGGTCTCACAACTTTACCCACTGCCAGCAACTACCAGTGCTCTTGAAGGGCTCACATTAACAGTTTACAGGATAACACTCTTTGTTAACAAATTGCAATAAGTTAAGGTGCAAGAATTGCCAGTGATATTATCTGACTGTTAAAATAAATTCAAAACAATATATTAATTTAAAGCAATATACTTATAGGCTTTAATCCCCAGCGAAAGCTAGCTTGAGGTTATAATTCAGCAGGTAGAGAGTAAGTTTCTTACCCAATAAGCATCCCAAAAGTGAGAAGACAAGTTCAACCCATTGGCTAATCCCAGAGGTTCCAATGGATTCTTCTCTAACCTCTTCCTATTTTCGACTCATTTTTATACTATTTCTTTGTGCCTAGGTGGAGCTTGAATGACTTTAGTCATACATCTTAGTGGGTGGTGGCTGTATGATGAAAGCAGGGACATGCATCAGTCCAAAGGCAGTGATTTCACCGTGGTTTCTGATTCAAGATCAAGACATTTTCCTTTGTAACCCTTGATGCCTTGGAGTGGCTACCTAGAACAGAGGCTACACAAGATTAATGGAATAAAAGTGGGTATTTATTAAAGGCCTTTCAATAGGTACACTTTGGGCAGTCAGAATCCTCCTAGAGGGGCTACATCCAAGACAGACAATGGTCACGAGTTTTTCAGACATACGTAAGTTTGATCCATTTACACATCAGAGATTAATCCTCCAATTACAGCTTCAGGCAATGAAGTCATACACCCCAAATTTGCTCCTCCCCAACTCACTTTTGTATATTTTGGGCCCTGAGACAGTAAGTTGTCCTTGAGTTTCAGGCCTAGAGGAATTGTTTTGTCTGACCAAAATGTGAAGACTGTTAACTAACACTCTATATGGAGTTTTAGATTATATACTAAAGCAATACAGGATTTGAAAAATATAAAAGCTAAAATCCTAAGGCATCACTCTTGGTTTTCAGCTGCGGTGTGGCTTATCAGCTGGAAAACACCACCAAGTTACTTCTCTGCAAGGGTTTTGACAGAGCCTGGCTGCAGTGTCTCCTCTCCACCTTCTGTTTAGTCCCCCTTAAATCATATTGTGTGTGGGAGGTTGGATATGCTGACTACCTTCCATTCAGGGATTAGCAACTGGTTTTTCCCTATCAGTCATCTTCCCACTCCCTGGGCAGTCTGTTCCAATACTTGACTGTCCTTTCAGTGAAGCAATTTTTCCTAATGTCCAATCTAAACCTGCCCTGGCAACACTCAAGGCCATTTCAGCTTGTCCTATCACTTGTTACCTCAGAGAACAGACTGACTCCTACCTCACTACCCCCTCTTTTTTGGGAGTTGTAGAGAGATAAGGTCACCCTTGAGTCTCTTTTTCTCCAGGCTAAGCAACCTTGGCTGCCTCAGCCACTCCTCATCAGACTTGTATCCCAGACCCTTCAACCCATTTGTTGCCCTTCTAAAGATCAGCATCTATGCCACAGATATATATATATAAGTTTTATACTAATTATAAAAGTTGAGTTATTCATAGTAACTCATAGCCTTGAGAGTAGAGTTTTATGAACAAGCACATCCTTGGTATAAATATAAATTTTACTTACCATACTGGAGTGAACATGGAAGTATCAAAAAATACATATTCACTTAATTAATCTGATACACTGTTTGTATACAGTTTATCATCAGTATTCATTACACATCCTTCACATTATATTCTGTTTCATGTTGGCAGACATTATTGAAAATCTTGGGTCACATTTTAATAGGTGTGACTACATAAAGCTGAATATGATTCACCTCAAAGACCTAGGCATTCAAGAGCTTTATCTTAACTCTCAATATAAACCCCTACACAAATATGATAAAACTCTCACATTCCTATTTGACTTGCTCTTGAATTAGGGAATCATGTTTTTGGGTATCTCCAGCTTTTAGTCCCATTTTTAGCCTTGGCATGTTCTAATCAGAAATAGGAATATTGCAGACACTCTATATATATATATATTAATCAAAGTGCTAGTCTCACTGCTACTTTCATTTAGAACTCTTGCTGCTTCTGTTGTATTTGTGCAAAGTATAAATAAATAAGTGATCCCACTTCTTCTAGTGTAAATAAGAAATAATTGTACAGGAATTAATGTAGTTTCAGACATTAATGAAAATTTTATGTATCTCCTAATCTGAAAGTTGTATGCCTGATTTATTGGGAAGAAATGAAACTTTAAAAAGTGGTCTTCTTCCCTCTCATGATAATGATTATTCATAAAGTACATCAATACGTGAGCAGTCTGAATTTCTAAAGTTTAGACTATCTATCATAGTTCATGCCTTATACTAATCTGAAAGTGTACTAATTTTTAAGAGTGAGCACACAATTTTGAACAACTATAAAAAGAACTTCTGAAATGACAAACAAGATACCTTTGCTGGAGTCTACATTTTAAGAACTTGGATGCAACTAATTTCATAGGTACACTACTTCTGATTCATGCTAGAGTATAACAAAATGCTGTTAATATTTGGCAAATGTGTTTCCTTGAGCGATATAATTTCCTGTCTTTCCTGACAGCTCTATAGTAATGATATAATTTGAATATCCTCCTAAATTTAGTTCCTTTCAATACATATTGATGTAATTATTTTGTATTTTTGAGCAGCCTAGTAGTATATGGGAATATAAATAAGTAGGGAAAATAGACTGATTTTCCTCATCCTCTAACAACCTAAAGACAGGTTCTGAAGTAATGTTCTGGATACAGGTTTCTCATAGATAAACAAATTGAACTGATTGTCTTTCCTTTCATATGAATGAAGACTTACATTGTATTTCTCATCACAATATGAAAGGAAGTGAGTAAAAGAAGAGAATGCTCCTATGCAAAAAACCCCCACATATGTGCAGAAGAGGAAAAAAGATAGCCCATGTTTAAAGATGATACCTGGAACTATTCCACTATCTGCTATTCTGGACAGGTGAATGTAACTTTTTTTTTAAATCAGTGCTAATTATTCTGAGTAGAAAATTAATGTTGTTTCTGGTAGCTCAGCTAAGACATTCAAAGTTAGTTCAGGTGTCTTCTCATGAGTGAATGGTATGTATCTTGTAGGCACAACCTGCAGAAGTCTTCACCTGGGCTACTACGTTCTCTTTTCTGCCACGTGCTCTGCATATATATTCAGGCTACATGCTGGCCTTCAGGGAATGACTAGATGTTAAATGCAATTACTTTCTTTTAATGGTTTGGGTATTTCACACTTTTTTGCTAAGAGCTCTGTACTCCTACAGGTTGATTTTCTTGACAATTAGTATCCTTGTTACCCTTTCCACTGCATCTCACTTCCGGAGGGTTGTTTGGTTAAGATATATTGTTTTTTAAAAAACTGACAAAAAACTGACAAAAAAAAAAAAAAAAAAAAAAAAAAAAAAAAAAAAAAAAAAAAAAAAAAAAAAAAAAAAAAAAAAAAAAAAAAAAAAAAACCTGACAAAAAAACCTGTTCTTTTAAGACCTTTTGAATACTCAATTTTTGGTTCTCATGTCACTTCAGCGAGCAGTGCTTGCACAGCATCAAGGCCTTTTCTGCTTCTCATGCCACTCCAACAATGAGGCAGCTGTGGGTGTGCAAAGAATTGGAAGCAGAAAAAGCCAGGAGAGTAGTGCCCGACTGACCAAAGAGGAAAACCATGTCATGCTCAGCATATAAAGCTGGAGGAAGATGAAGGAAGATAGGGAGATCACTAAGTTTGGAGCTAAACCTTTTGGCTTCACAAGTCACTGCTACATGTGATGGAGCCCTGCTTTCCCAGGGATGGCCAAACACCTGTACGGCCATGCAAAGTGGTGAATTAATTCCTTATTTCTATTTGCTTGTACATGGATTCTGCTTTACCTATTAAATTTACCTATGGAATTGTGTTCATCTCAACCTGTGAGTTTTCTCACTTTTGTCCTTCTGATTCTCTCTCCCATGCTGCTGGTGAGGGAGGGAGTGATTGAGTGGCTGCATGAGGCTTATTTACCAGCCGAGGTTAAACTACAACTGTTGTGGAATGAACAAGATTCAAAGGTCAAATTTCAAATTATATATGATTATTTTCTGTTCTTTTGATCCTTATAGCCTGTGACTTTAACATCTGTCAAAAGGCTCAGTTTTGCTTGATTACATCTCTGTTCTTTGTTCTCATAAAATAAATGAAATTTCGGTATCAGAAAGGCACCAGTATCAGTGAGTTAATATCTTTTGCATGCCTTCTTGAAGAGGAAATACACAAGGCAAGAGAGAAGTGAGGAGGGGAAATACAAGTGATAAAGAAAAGGCAAAGGGCAAGTACAACTGGGAATGATGAGGTAGTTATCAGATATGGAAATGTCCTAGAAAACATAAAATGAGGAAACATCGTTTCTGAGTTTGAATTAATGAAAGGAACCAAATCCACAAAAACATACAGACTTTTCCTTTAGATGGTTTCAAGAACTCTGAAATTATAAAAAATAAAGAATAAAAAAATTGAAGTAAAAAAATTGTAGGGTGAATATGTAAGTGATCTATAATTCTTTATTTTTTTATGACTATGGGTTTACTGTAGAACTGATGCAATTTAATATAGTATTTGTAAGCCTGTGTACAAAAAGTCCACTTCAAGTCTATGTAAATTGTTACATCTAGAGGCTTCAACAGTTCCTCCAGCTGTACTGATGAATATTTAGAACACAAAGAAAATGTGAAAGAGTTGAGATATAACTTTTGGAAAATGGGGTTTAGACCTACTTTATAAAATTTATTCCTATATTTCATCACCAAAGGACAAATTTTTTTTTTTTTTTTTTAAGCAGCAAACTCATAGGAAGTTCCATAACAAAGTCAGGCCTCTTCAGGAATGGGGAAAAAGAACTTGAGGAGAAAAAAAAAATCAAATTTACAGGAATAAATAGGCTACTCAGAACTCCATCCATCCTGGTCTTGAACACCTTCACGGGTGGGATATCCACATTGTGTCTGTGCAACCTGTTCCACTGCCTCACCACCCTTACAGTAAAGAGTTTCTTCCTATTATTTAGCTAACCCTAGACTTCTTCAGCTTAAAACAACATTTCTCCTTGTCCTATCTACTACAGACTTTTATGAAAACTCCCTCTCCAGCTCTCTTATAGAACTCTTTTAAGTCCTGGAAGGTGCTCTAAGGTCTCCCTGGAGCCTTCTCTTCTACAGGTAGAACAACCCTAGATCTCTCAGCCTGTCTTCATAGATGTACTCCAGCCCCGTGATCAACTTAGTGGCTTTCCACTGGACTCATTCCAACAGGCAAATACCCTTTTTGTTTTGGAGACTCCAAACCTGGACAGAGTATTCCAGGTGGAGTCTCACAAGTGCAGAGTAGAGAGACAGAACCACCTCCCTTGACCTGCTGCTCACACTTCTTTTGATAGAGCCCAGGATGTGGTTGGTTTTCAGAATGCAATCATCCATTGTAGAGTCATGTTGACCCCTTCATCCACAAACTCCCCCAAGTCCTTCTACCCAGGGCTAGTCTCCAGCCATTCTCTGCCCAGCCTGCACCTGTGCTTGGGATTGCCCTAACTCAGGTGCAGGAAGTTTTACTGGGACTTGACATTCATGAGATTGCAGAGACCTCTCAAGCCTGTCAGGATCAATATCTTATCCTTGGTGAAAAAGAATAAAGAACTGGAGACTAGCACAAAAGGAAAGTCACTCCTTTCTCTCTTACTTCTAGATGAGAATGATTTCCTCCACACAGGGAGGATTACATACCACAGGGCTATAGTAAGAATCTACAATGTCTGTTCAGAGACAAGAATCTGACATGACTCAGAGAAGATCCAAAAGGTAAAGACAACAGGATATGGAGCATAGGTGAAAATTACATTGCTATTGTTATTTTTGTCATTATTACTATGAAAAACATCCTTGTAGCACAGTTCAGAATTTGATAGAGTTCCTCAGTTGAACTCCATGCAAAAAAAGTTTCAGATAACAGCCTTTATGTAAGGAATTTTAAATCGTGCTCAAGGGTCAGGTTTTGAGAGATAAAGAGATTCCTACACCATATGACATAAACAAAGTGAGCTTTTGATGTCCCTTTCACATATTGTCAACCATTCACTTAGTCAAAAAGAAAATAAAAATTCAGTAAAATGAAAATTAGAGTAGAAAAAATTACAGAGTTAAAAGCAAGAGCTGTGAGCAGAAAGGCACAAAACACATGGAGTCTAAAATCAGGCTTTCAGCTGTGTTTGCTCTGCAACTTCACAGATTCCCTAGCAGTCTTATCCCCATTTCTGCATATTCATGACTTCCACATATGTAGAAATTCTAGATTTATTGCACTTCCTTCTAATACACTTTTGCATTATTTATGTAATTCATTGTTAATCTAGTATTAGCATTTATTATTAATAGACCTAATTACATATCTGAGAGTCAATATACATCTAGCACTGTCATTTATTTTGTTGTAAATCAATGGCCTACATACTTTTATTATTTATAGATGCATTTTCTATTTTGTACTAGGAATCCCTTTAAAGAATTTTTGGATTCAGTGAAAAGTGTTTTACTGAAACTTCAAGGAGAATACAGAAAGACTAAAAAACATTCTTAGACATATTAATACTAGACAGAAATCAGCAGCCTCATGGACAGTGAAAAAACAAGTCTTTAATATAATATTACAGTAGAAAATACAAATGTCAAATCTATCTTACTCCATTATGAAATTTAGGAACATTTTATGTTACATTAGAAAAGAAAATAAAAACTACTGATTGGCAATTGTACATAGTTCCAAAACTAATATCCATCTGGAGCTGCACCACAGTTACCTGCTTTGAACTTGATCCTGCTTATTTTCACACAGGAATGAAGGCACCAGAAAATCAATCACACGGATCTGGGTTTAAAAGCGAAATATTTCAGATGTTTTTTGCATTAAAATGCACTCAGTTGTCTGAAGAAAAAAACCAAAAATTATTTAAGTTGCTAAAATATTATTTCAAAGTAATTTTCTGGAGGAAAATGAACACACTTTTCTATGCTCATGTATTTGGAATGTTGCTCTTTGTCTTTAGAACTGTTTATCCCACTTGTCAAAGGAGGTGTGAACTCTGTTTTATCAATTGAAATTTGGTTTTTAATACTTACTGATGTTGAAGAATTTTAGGACAGTCTTCCAACACGTGTTATATCCCAAATAGTTGACTTGTTTCCTCTAGAGATTGACATTGCTTGCATTAAAAGGAAAAAAAAAAAAGTGACAAGAATTAGATATACAATCTATTTACTTATGCACACATATGCATTAATATTCCCAAAATTCAAATTTCCCAAATAGTTACAGGAATAAAAGAAATTAGACAATTTTCTCGGTAATTCCAATATTAATTTTTTTTATTGTGAAGACTGTATAAACAGTTTATCTGAAACATTCTTTATCTTCTTAGTTTTTTTATGGCAAGCAAACAGCATGGGTGCTAGTGGACCAGGGCTTGAATGCCTACTCTAACCGTATTTCATTTACTACAGATGCACAGCTACATTTAAAAAAAAAAATTCAATTCTTGAATGACAGTGTACACTTCAAAATAAGCATTCTGCCTATCTGAAGTCTCACTTTAGCCTCATCTGAAGGCTAGTAATTCTTAAAATTCCTACTCTTAAGGAAAAGATCTATTATGTCCTCCAGCCTTGTCCATATCCAATGATGTATTCTTGTGCCAGGACTCCTACTAAGTAACAGAAAAACAAGCTGGATCTGTGAGGAATATGTACTAATTCACTTAATTAATAGGAGGTTAATCATAAGTATGACATTTGTGCCTAACAAAGTCTAAAACTGTGCAAGGCATACTTAAAATACCATTTGGAAAGGTCAACTTGGTATTTGTGTGATAGCACAAATACATCCTAAATGCCATGGAAATGGCAATAACATGGTATATGTGTTCCAGGAAAAAGGTTGAATGAACAGTCATTTACCCAAATTTAATAGAGAAGGATGCAGGACTGCTTTGTATCATCTGTATTACCAATGAAAAGAATTACTAATAAGTATAAAAATTCAGCTTTTTTGAGTAGGTAGTGGTATGTGAGATAGCAACCACACTAATACTAAAGTTATTATAAGCCATCTGTGGTGATGGCTCACCACCATTGCTGTGGTGATGTCATGGCAATAATTTGATATTCTCATTTACTCTTTGGAAAAATTTAATAGGCTTAGATTAAGAAAGATCTAAATCACTCTCATTCCAGCTCCTTTATGTGCTTTCCATCAAATTAGTCATTCACATTTATTGAAGTAATTTTTTTTTTCTAATTTCTTTGCCTGATCCTTATTACTGTTCTTTTGGCAAAACAAAGATTATCATGGAAATATGGACAATATGCATCCCTTTCTCCTGAAAAGCACCATATTTCATTCTACTCCAACAAAGTGAAAAAAAAAGCCAAACACCAGAATTTAATGGACAATACATGCTTCAAAACCTTTTCAGTTCGCTTGAAATAATACCCCAGAACTCAGAAGGGCCATAGAGAAGATATCATCTTTAATTCATATGTGAAACTCTTCACACATGTAAGACTGAGTCTGCAATAGGTTCTGGTAATGCAAATCCCTTCACTATGCATTGATTAAAAATGAAACTCATCACAGAGACACAACAGAAATTACTTTACTTTAGGTATTGCTGTTTAGTATGAATAGAGAATTTTAATATCCACAGTCAATAGATAAAATATAGCAAATAAAGTTGAAAGCAAAAAATTATTTAGGAAGTTTAGAATGTGACACCAATCAAGATGGTGCCACAGACAGTTAAAAAAAAGAAAAAAAATGCATCTCTGATTGTAAATTTTGTGAAAACCTTCAGTCTTGAAACTTATATAATTCTAATATAGTTTTTAAATTATTTTGGTGCCACGGTCATTTAGAGATGGTTAGAACTATCATCTAAATGTTACAGAGAAAAGAATTAAAATATTAGGCTGTGTCAACAATACTAGAACTATCCAAGATTGTGGATGATACCAAATCCCCCGAGATGGGCCCCTGGAACCTTATTCCTTAGAGACAAAGAAATTCCTTTAGCATGATATAACCCCTTTACTGAAGACCCCTTATCTTTTAAGATTCCTATTGGTTTTTAAGATAGTTAAGTGATTGGTTCTTTTTAGAGTTAAAGTTAAAAGGTAATTGGATAGTGTTAGAAACTTATAGTTTAATTGGTTAAGTTTTCAATCCTCTAGAAATGTATAAAAACCCCTTGTTATTTGATGTATTCGGATTTTGTATGCTGACTCCCTTCAAAGAATAAACTACCTTTGGAACCTCAGCTGCAGATCTCGAGGTCTTCTCTCTGCTGGCAGGTAACTGGAAAAGAGCCACCCCCGGGGCTGGGAAGCTCCTCGGCTTCTTTTTCAGTTACACAAGATTTTGGATCCCTCACCAGAATTACAATTCACTAAAGAAAAAAGCCCTCAAACCTACAAAGCAATCAAATATATTACTCCATGCTTTGATGCTTCTGGCCACTTGATTCTTTTCAGAGGAATTTAACCCTCTCTTCTTTAATCTTGAAAGGTAAAGTTTTGTTTCCCTTTCTTGTTTTACAGAATGACGGGGTGTCAATCTACTGTGGTAACTGTGAGACTATTGCACACACCTATCAGAGATACACTATGTGATACCTGAATCAACAATTGAAATCTGTGACAGATATGAATCAAAAAAGTAACATTTTATTTAGCATGAACAGTACAAGAAGCCTCGAGTCAGGGGAGGTTAATCTTCAACTACAGCTATTCTGATTTTCACAGTAGTCACATATATCAGATCTGAAAGCTCGACTGCTGTCTCATCAAACTAAATTTCCTTCCAATAAATCCTCTGAGGAGAAAATAAATATTATAATGATATTAAAATAGGTATTTAGTTCACGGTGTCTTCAAACAAAAAGAGTAAAACTTCTTTGTGACAGGATCTTGGTCAGTGTGTGTGCCTTGGCTTTCCTAACAAAAATTAAAATTAAGTTTTTTAGATTATGAATTAGAAATTTTATATTTTAAAATAGACAGAGTTTAAAGGTTCATTGTTGAAATTAAATTATTTTAAATCACATTTTCTTCTTCTTCATAAGGTCTTCTTTGTAAATCTTCTCTTCCACTCAATTCAATGACCTTCATTTATTGTATGTTGCTGCACATCTGTGTTGTGGCTGCCTCCTCTCTGCTCCTCTGCAGCCTCTGACATGCTCTCCTCCTAAGCAGTCCAAGAGGTGGCCAAGAGAGATCACATTCTCCTTCCTGTTTCCAGAAGGGTTCAACTTGCCTATTGCTTCCCTTGTTCACACAAGCTCAGAACAAATCTAAATACTGTCAGTCAAATGCTGTAAAAAGCTCTAGGAATTCTTAAGAACAGGTTTCCATCATTAGTATTGAACAGCTAGGGGCTACTTAAATGAATTGCTTGGACTAATGATTTAACAGATCATTGAAAGGCCAAATTAACTTTTAAAAATTTTTACTATCAAAATAAAGGGACAAGATGCTCTCGGACAGTCCTTATCTATTGAGTGACACATGAGATGAAAATTAAGTACTCTACTTATGACAACAAATTTAGAGATATTAATATTTTTTGAGTTAAATTTGACAGCTGTAAAAATATATGACATAATCCTAGTAGAGTCTGTGGCAGCAAGGACAGAATTGTAAAGCTTTTTCAATGCTGATTAAACTGGTATGATTCGAAAGATATGGAATAAGATGAAAAACAGGCAAATTCATAGTAAAAACTGTTTTAATATTTAAAAAGAAATAATATCATCAGGAAAACACCTTTCAATCTAATAAATCTAAATCCAATTTTCAAAAAGTAACACACATTAATAACAACTTTAACTCTTCTGATAGTTGTTGGTTTTTTTGTTTGTTTGTTTTTGGGTTTTTTAATAAAGATTATTTTAAGGAAGCGAAGTACCACATTGGCAATTTTTACCTTAAATTAAAATCATGTAAGAATTTCATGCTACTCTTAAAATTAGAAGTCAGTTCAGGACACTAGAACAGTAACAACAAGACAAGTTATAAATAGATTTAAAAAGGCAGATAACCTGTGTTGGAAATTAGAAAACAAAACAGAAAGAAGTATTAAGAGGATTCATTTTTCATATTGGAAAATTGAAGGCGTTCCTTTTGGCCTGTCACTGGCATAAATCTAATGTGTTGTGCTGCAAAAGATGCCTTACCTTGGAAAATGAAATGGGGTTTTTAGTTTGTTTACTTTCTAAAACTTTTAAATGACGATGATGACTCTCATGGATCCCAAGAATTCCTTGTGCAAAATATTGCATAACTTTTTTCAAAGTCTGAACTATGACAATTCTGTTAAACCAGAAAATAAAATTTTAAAAGGCCTCAAATATTTCCTTATTCACAGTAATTTACAATATTTTTTATTTTAAAAAGCAATGTGCAATCAGAAAAAAAAATTATTGACTTTGCTGTTGAAGTGCTGTAAATACTGGAAACCAAGCTAAAATGCTGTGTAAGTAGGTGGTTATGTAAGACTGAGAAGCAGGTTTTAAAAAGTATTATCCTTGATGAATTGATCAACATAACCCATTCACTGTTGTAAAAGAACACAATCTTATTGTGCTCTTAACATTGCCAGAAAACTGTGCAGACATACTATTAAACAGAACATTTGGAATTGAAGATAAAAGGACAGTGCATGAAAAACACTGTCCAGGATGTGTAAAGAATCCCTTTAGCAGACCTTCCAAAGCCACACTTAAAATGCATCATACAGTAAGGTTTAATAATTATTTAAGATGAGGGGCTTACCTATTATTTAATAGTTTTTTAAAAAATATTCTTTTGATATGTTTCTATATTGATCTCAAATAGTTGGGGTTTTTTTGGTTTTTTTTTTCTCTGAGTCTTTGCTTCTGCAAATGTGATTTGGGCTTGTTAAAAACAAACCTTTCTTTCACATAGAATGATAGATGTCTTCTAAGCTCCTTGGGGAACTAAGAATTTTCAAATTCATGGCAGTTGCTATTCTCGGACTTACTATTTCCTACCTCATTTTGTGGTCTTCCTGAGATGCCTGCCTCTGTCTCTAGGGCATTTGTAGGTATCATATTTCATAATAGGTATAATTGCTACCATAATCCAAGGAGTTTTCTCTAGTATATTTTTTCTTAACTAAGTTGTTATTTTAACCTAGGAAAAAACCATGTATGCATAAAATCATGTACAATATTATCTTTAAAATGCTAAAATAAAGGGAAATCATTTTACTTCATGCATAATAAAACAAGTTTTGTGTTAGAAGATGGTATTACAAAATACAACACTAGGTAGGCAATTTATTTAATGTAAAAAATTAATGAATCTCTGGAACAATAAAAAAATGTAATTCCTGTTAAGAAAAAAAATTTCAGAACATTAAATTCTATTGGCTTTTAAGGAGAAAAACCCAAAGTAGGATGCATCTATAGACATTGATATACAGTGCCAGTACCAGATATCTGAACAAAAGCGATCAAAGGCATCAAAGTTACAATTGTCTCACAAGATCTCTATAGAGAAAGAGATTTAAAAATATGACATTTCCAATGAGAAAACTGAAGTTATTGAGCTCCTTTTTCCTATAGGAAAAAGACCATCAAACAAGCCAAAACCAGAGCAACTGTAATTTCTGCTTTGGAAAGAATTCCTCACTGACCACAGATATGGTGGTAATCAGCTTAATTCAAAACAAAACAAATCAGTGGAGATGAGCACACTGCTCTTCAACTTGATAATTACACTAGCTGTCAATTTACATTCTGCCAAAGAAAGACTAAAAAGCAAACAAATACAAACAAAAATTGGATCCAAGTAACTTACCAAGACAGATTTTTATTCTTCCCTAGCCACTTGATGTCTAAAAGAAGCATGGTGCATTGAACACATTTTAAAAACATACAAAGGAAAAATACAAATTCAATTTTTAAAAAGAAATCAAGGTAGCAAATACTGCAACAGTTCTATCCTGGAAAACTGGACTATTCTATCACATAGACCTTTCCAGAAACTCATAAAACCTAAACTGAAACAGCAACTTGTTCTCATTAGCCCATGGAAACCTATGTTTCAAACAGTGTTTAAGCTCAACTGGAATTTGATGTGTATAAATCAACTTTAGCTGAAACATCTCTGTGGGCATCTGCAAAGATAACTGACAAAGCTTCACATGGATCTGGTGGTAACAAACTCACAGGCTGCAGCATACAGTCTTGAAGTTACTTATTCAAGTTAGTCAAAATATCTAGAAATAATTTTTCTCTAGCTGCAGTTTTCACATATTAATAAATATATAGGGGACATAGAGCTATAATTTCCAAGATCTCATTTATATTCGATTTCATGTGGAACGTGATAAATATTGATCTTGTTTCTGAAGCAGAAAAACAACTGACTAGGAAAGGGTCAATAGAATAGTCTAATAGGCAGACACAGAATTAAAGGGCTCATCCCTATATCATATTAGGGTTTTCAAGTATATGTAGAGGTTATAGTTCCATAAAATTGAGTGCCAGTTACTCTCACAAATTCAAAAATATAAAAAAATAGCAAAGTTATACAATGGACTAGTAAGCACAGTTACTTTGTACATGACCATATGTTTATACCTATAGTCATGATTAGTCTGTTAGTCATTTATGTTTTATTAGACAGCAAGCTAAAATCTTCTGAAGAGTGGAATATTTTTTTTCAAAGTAGATTTTTCTTTCCTGTTAAAAAAGTATTAGGGCGAAATGTGACAGAAGTGAAAATACGCTTTATAGAAAAATATGTTACAAAGGACATTAGAAAAACAGATCAGAGTATATTTGGTTCAAATAAACATCTTGACAACTAATAGTTTTTAATCAATAAAAAGTTTAGCTAATCAATAATAGTTTTTAATAAAATAAAGATTTCAGCTAGATTCAACTTGAATCTGTTTAATTTTTCATATAAATATTATTCTTAACTCATCTTTATTAAATGGAACATTCTTCAAATATGCAGAGAAATAAATCTCCTAAATTCTCACAGGGAACCCTCCTTAAGAACACATACTGGTTTTCTTGAAGGATCCATCCCTGGTTAGTGAAACATCTAATCTTTCAGAAAAATATGAAACCCCCTTCTGTTATTTAGGTCACACATATGATCATAAATAAGTGGAATTAGGGAATTCCACTTGAAATAGTGGAATAGTGGAATTAGGGAAGCCAGGTTTTTGGACAATTTTAGATAAAAAATCCTAGTTGTGAAAGTTACACCTTAAGCTATAAAAATTCATTAGGATTTTAGATTACAGTTCACGGACAAGTAAAATGTCATTCTTTTGTTTGGTTTTCAGAGATATTTAGAGAGCATTTTGGTTTTATTGGTTCAGGTACTATAGCAGATGAAAAATACCTGTTCTGCTGGCAGGTGTGCAAGGGGCGACTGTTGTGGTTTAACCACAGTCAGAAACCAAGTCCAACACAGGCAGGCTCTGCTAGATGGTCACTGAGGAAGACAAATTCCATCACTCCATTCCTCTCCGCACTCCTTCCTCTTCCTCCACCTTTATCTACTGACCATGATGTCACATGCCCAGAAAGGAATATGAGTATGAAATACCTCCTGGATCAGATGAGGTCAGCTGTCCTAGTTGTGTCACCTTCAAAATGCTTGTGTAGCCCCAGACTGCTCACTACTCACTGGCTGGATGGTGCCAGGAGCAAAAAAGCCCTGACTGTGCAAGCACTGCTCAGCAGCAGCTATAACATCCCTGTGCTTTCCACACTGCTCTCAGCACAAATCCAAGTCCCATACAAGCTACTGTGATGAAAATGGACTCTACAGTAGCCAAAACCAGCACAGAGCCTAAGATAACCAATGTTGGACCAAAAGAAGACAGATATATACTTAGAAATATACTTAGAAATAATGGACAGATATGTCTGGCAAGAGAATACTTCAAAAGTCAGCTAGCCAATTCTAGTTTCCCTGTAGGATTGACCATGCTTGCATAATTCTTCGCAGATACTTGTCTAACTTGTTTTTAAGGGGCTCAAACAAAGGAAACTAGCAATTTTGTTCTTTCTTTTGATAAAAAGTTAATTCATTCTTATCCTTTTCTTTCTGTTAGCAGTGTGCATGAAAACAGGTTGGTTTCCTCCTATTTCTAGTTACCTTTTCTGTGACTATGCCCCAATCAGAGTTTCTTTTAGCATAATAAACAGCTTCACTCTTTCCTTGTAAATCATGTTTTCTACAAGTCTATTCTTCTCACTGCTTTTCCTGGATTCCATCCTTGGGCAGGGACTCAAATTAGAGCATTATGATTTGACTTTAATTAGTATGTCTATGTGGTGAAAATGGCATACTTGTGTATGCATTACAGTGCTCACACTATGTTATCATTGCAGCAGCACATTACTACTCACTGTCATACCAGAGGTCTCATATGGCCCCACTTGATTTTAGTGAAAAAATTTTCCTGCCAGTTTCAGCATACTAGGAAGATCTTACTCAAACCTGCCAGAACTACATCTCTTTCATCATGACTGAGTTTCCATAAGCTAATAGTCTTCTTAATCCCAAATTTGCTCAGACAGGAGAAGGACATCATTACCTACTCAATGTACATCAGCATAATATGATCCAAATATCAAGCTCCTTCCTCCAGCAGTTATGTTCACAGTGGTAGATGACATTGGACTGTACCGTGTGTCATTCTGTCCAAGACAGAGCTCCTATTACACTCAGCACTTCCAAGGAGTAAATAAAAGAAAGAGTGGGTCTAGAGGAGGCCATGAAAACATTTCAAGGGCTGGAACACTCATTTATGAAGACAGGTTAAGAGAGTTCAACCTGGAGAAGAGAAGGCTTCAGGGACCAGCCTTCCAGTACTTTAAGGTGGCCTACAAAAAATCTGAAGAGGGACTTTTTACAAGGGCATGTAGTAATGTGACAAGGGGGAATGGCTTTAAGATGAAAAACAGATGGATTAGATTGGATGTCAAGAATAAATGTTTTACTTTGAGTGAGGCATTGGAACAGGTTGCCCAGAGAATCTGAGTGTCCCAATCCCTGGAAATGTTTCTGACCAGATTAGATGGAGTTTTGAGCAGCATGGTCTAGTGGAAGATGCCCCTGCCCACGCCAGGATCTCTGAAAATAAGTAATTTTTAAGGTCCTTCCCAATGCAAACCATTCTGTAATTCTATGAAAAAAATGTTCAACAAAACAGGTAACTTTCAAAATGTCCTTCAATAAGCAAGCGTCTCATTTGAATTCATCTTGATATAATTTTCTTTTCACCAGTATTGAACAAGATTACTTTTATTATATTTACAGACAGGGAACATATCTTACTCTTCATTTAGAGTTTGTCACAAAAATGAAGCAAATTGAGAAGATTTTGTTCAGTTTCCCACCACATAGCCGTGTTATTTTAATGATTCTATTTCATGTATCTTTTATTTCCTTTCATGCAGAAAACAAAGTAAATGAAAACAAACTACAATGCAAGGAAGTTGGAATTTTTAAATTCATTTTTTCTCGTACTCTTTCTTTACAGTTTCAGCCTATGGAAATCTAAATAGAAAACTCCCACTGCTGCTGCATTCCAGATTATTTTTTTCATAGATTTAGGGTTCTCAGGGATTAAGGAGAAGTAAGGAGACATACAGCATTGATTATAAAGCTTTGGACCAAGAAACATCAATCTCTTAGGAAATCCACTACAATAAGGTTAAAGCCAGAAGATGTGGTAGAAAAATGAAGTATTATGTTATCTAGATTAAATGCACGCATAAAATTTAATATCAGGAACAATCATTCACTAGTGAAAATTTAGTTTAAATAGTTTAGATGATCCCATTTTAATCTGAATTAGATCATCATCATCATTATAAGCATTTACTTTTCTTATTTGATATTTATTTGTCTCTGGTCACATTTCTTTTGCTTAGTGCACAGGATCATGAAAATATCAGGATAATTTGCAGTGGTGAAATTTACTGAACCAAAGGGAAAACAAGAAGTCTTTGAGCCCAAAAGAACTAGGTTTTCTTGCAGTATAATCTAGAAAAATTTTAAATAATTTTTTTTAATTGATAATTTAAAGGGTTCAGGAATTGGCTTAATAAGTTATAAGGGTGGTTATTAAATATGCAAATAAAAAAAGGTCAGGAAATTACTTGACCTGAAAACAGCTGGGAGAATATGGGATGCAAGTGGAGGAAATGTATCATATGTTCCCATTCCTTTTCCTAAATTCCCTTCATTTTCAGTCTCTTGACTGAATACTCAAAATGGACAGACAAAGACTAATCCAAAAAGATTAATAACAATTGCCTTTCCTTTTCCATTTTCCTTTTTATCCCCCTTCTCTTTCTGGTGAGTTTTGGCATCTAATATTTGTTGTAGTCAGGCTAGCAATTTTTTTATTTGCAGTGAAGTTGCAAGTTCTTACCAGAATCTGAAACTGCTTAAACCAAAGCCTCTTGCAACATGTCCATAGAATCGTCTGCCTCACCCTGCAGTATCTCAAATTTTCACTTGGTATATTAGATTGCTTCTCCTCCTACAGGGATTTTCTCCTGGCCCAATCTTCTTAAGTAGCATAGCAGAGAGGGAGAGTAAACAGCAAACTTACAGTCTGTATCACACTAGAAAGCTAAAAACCAATTTTTAGAGTAATGCTCTTATTTCAGAAGTGTCTGGGATGGTATTTTGAACCTATCACCAGTATGGCACTACTTTTTCTCTGTTCTGATCTTTAGACCAACCTATGATGTAGTATTATCTTGTACTTCATTAGATAAACAGGATAAACTTGAAGTGGCTCTGAGTGCCGTATAAGGTTGGAGTTAGTCTTGCTGGAGGTGCATCACTATTCAGAGTCAAAGCTGTGTAAAGGATTGATTAAATGTATCAAACCAACATGCTGATGTCATTAGTATATCTGAGGAATTAAAATAAAAATTCAAACGCATTTCAGCAACAACAGACATATCACTGGTGTAGCTTTATGCCCTGTGCTATAAAGAAGGTCACAGAGATGATGATAATCTAAAGTAGATTAGTAGACAGTCAGTAAATAGTCAAAAAGCTCTTCATAAATGCTTTGAAAAACTCCATCTAGGCTGGTATGCAGCAGAGCATTTCTTCAACAATATGGGATACAAGAGATTTGTGAAATCTGACGTCAGATCAATTTCTGGACCAGAATTTAGTTGAATTCCTTGTCTCAGTTTTATTTTCACTGACTTCAGTGTCTGGAGATCAGGTCAAAGGCTCTCTATGGTTTTGAAATAAAGACTGGGACTGATATTACCTTCCTCTGTCATGACAGAAGCTTTCAATAGAAATAATAAAAAATGTATTAGATAGACTATTTTCAAGATCTATTCACAACTAAAAACCATATTACTGAAAGGTATTTCTTAGCTTTTCCAAGCACAAGATTAATTTCATTAATTTTTTCTTTCTTAAATTAATAGAAAAAGATTCAAAAATAACCAAATATTAAAAAATTCACCGCAAAGAAAAAAAGGACTTATGCTTTTGAGATTGAAAAGATAAACACAGTGCAGGTGTTAGCTGCAACATTTACTGCAAGACCAGAAAGTTTAAAGTCCTACAGCATTAAATGTAATCTATAGTTAGGGTATGTAAAGAGAGATGTTCTTGTCCAGTTATACAAATTTCTTCGGTTGTTTTGAGATGGCAGATTGTTCTTGGAATATCTAGTGCGCTGTAACTAATGTATATGCTATTTAGATTTATTCCAAAAAATTAAAACTTTACCTTCAACGACAGTCAACGCATACATCAGTCCAGGCATAGTTGTAATAGTATTTTTTAGAGGATAGGAAGAAAACCAGGTTAATCCTGACTTGTTCTTTTACTCCATAGTTACACATTTTGCATACAGTACATAGTTATTTTGTCTAGGTATTTTCCTAGCTTGCATATAAAAACTGAACTATGAAAGACTTTTGAAAGTTAAGATATATCTGCTGGTTCTCTTGTATTCACAATTCAATTAATCTATCACAAAAGAAGCTCTGATTCATTTGTTAGTGGTTTGTTGAGCTCTCCTGTGAAAAGTGTTTTGTTCTGCACAAGGAATTTGAAGTTAAAACAAGATTTTTGGTTTGGATGTTTACCTTGGAGGTCAGCTGAAACACTTGATGCATTAGTTGTTAGATGTACCAAATATAATTGAAGAAAAAAATTTAGTCTGGAATCCTACATTCTGTCCTAATCACAATATAAAAGATTTCTGTTCTTTGGCCCAATGAATTATTAATCATTTTATCCCAAATGGAATTGCAGAAAAAGGACAAAACTACAAGTCCCAATCCCCTATTATTCTACTGTCTGTCTGCTTTCACCCTCAATGTCTGCAGATTTTTGGTTTGGGCAGTCTTCCGAGAATTGTGAAATTCAGTGCAAAAATGTGCATGTGGTGAGATAAGGATTGTGAAGGTTGTCTGTCAGAAACAGAACCTGCAAAAGTTGACTTTGAAAATACAAGGATTACTCTTTATGCCTTTTATGCCTTAAGGTAATAATTAAACCACCACTCTCTGCTTTTAACTGCATCAACAGAAGAAAGTGGTGCCTCCTGGCACTTAGCTTGGTATGCAGGAACTAGTCACAGGATGTGAATAAAGATATTTATATTCATCATCTATTTATAAAGTCTATTGATCTCTACAGTTGTCAATTACTGTTTATTGTGAATCTCATTCTGAAGAATGCATCTCTCCAAACACAAATTGTTTGCAAAGTGGGCACTCAATGTACCACGGAAGATGATGAAATCATAGTCATTAGACAATGTACATCATGTTGCTTAAAGCCTCTACTGGAACTGTACTTTATAGAAAGTTCCTGGAATATGAATATGGTACCTCATTAAGATACACACATAAGCTACATTCAGAATTAACAGTTTGGGTTTTCCTCCAAGATTCTGTTTCTCTTTAGAGAAACAATTCATGTCTTAAAACCAATACCAAATAAGAATTCATTTAAGTGTATTGTTGAGATTCATTGCAGATTGATTAAAGATTATCTGGTTTTGCACTCTGTGTGTGCACCTAAATAATCACCCAAGTGTCTTTTAGCCTTTCTTGTTTTTAATGTCTCCTTGTCAAATAAACTACCACTGAAAGTCTTTTTGAAGAAAATTTGCTTAATTTGTCATGTGCTTAGTAGTTCTTACTATGTTTTGTAATTCCTAAGGAAAAACTCAGACTACTAAAATTATTTGCTTGTCAACAAATGCTCTTCAAAGTTTTTCATGTTTCATAATGAACTGCTCAACACTGTATAGAACCATAGATAAGTAGGCATTAAATATTACAGCTGTGCTCCAGTGCTTTTTCTGTCACACATAAAAATATTTGGTGGAACACAGTATCCAGTAACTAATTCTCAAATACCATATTTTTCATGCTTCCTATTCACTCTCCATCTACTACCAGTCTTTTTCCTACTCTCCTGCCTTAGATACTTTTTTTACATAATATTTTTTACTTTTTATTAATATTTTAAAATCAATGTACTAAATGTTTTTAAAAGAATTTAAAATATTTGATATTTTAAAGTTTTGTGCCCAGCTACATGGAAAATACTCTGCAAAAGTGGATACAAAATAAGTGAATGTTTCATCTGTTGAAATGTAAAGGTCTCTAATCTCATTGTTTATATTTGAGGTGGTTATCAAATCTGCTTCTGCACTCTGTAGCTAGAAAAAAAAAAAAAACACTTCTGTAATATCTTACATTGCACTTTAAAGGACACTTCTCCCATACATCTGATAAATCACACTCTGTAAATGCCTGACTTTCTCCACCAATTACTGAGAGGGCTGAGTGCAATTTACGTAAAATAGATGTGTGATGACGGATATGCATAAGTGGTCAGATGGATCCTCTCCTATGAATTTGATTTCGCCATAACTGACTCAGAAATAGAAAAATATATACTTTGTAGATCGAATGTGTTTTCTATAGTACTCTTCTCCATATATAATATTGTAAATAAATACTGTATTTTAAAAAGTCAGAGTACAGCCCTGTAAACTGAAATATGCCTTCCTGAAATTCTGCTGTAATACGGAATGCAGCAGGAAAAATATGCCCTTCTAAGGGGGAATTATTTTTAATGTACCTATTTGTGATAGGGCTATTGGATAGAAGCAACCAGCTGATGAGTTATCATCCTCTGCTTCAAAAAATGTCAATATATTGTAAATAGATCACTGTGTAGCAAAATAAATTAGTAGGGATGTTGCAAATGTGTGCCTGGCTAGCACACGTGTGTTGGTTTGTCATTAGACACTTTTCCTGTGGTGTTAAATGGAAAAGGAGGAGGATTTTTTTCCAAATATTAAAATCAGATATATTACTATGATGTATAGTCAACTGTAAATTATCCTTGAATGAGCTAGAAAAGCCAGAGAGGACAGACGACTTGCATGCAAGCTGAAATATCACTCAACACAAAGCAGCTAGAAGTTCAGGACTTTGAATACTTCTTTAAGGTAATACAGACTCACATAAAAATAATCTTTATGACATCTTGCTTTTCTTCAAACAAATTAATTTCTTTATGTGCAGGACATATTTACAGACAAGTTATGCACATTCCCCAGTGATTTAGCTCCCATTCAGCAGTTCTAAAACATTGTCATATAGAAAACACTGTCTCTATAGCTGTAATGGGATATCAGGTAAATTTTTCAATGCCATGGAATTGTAAGGACTTTCTCTGGCACAGCATGCCTCTTCATCCATGCAGCTAAAAGGTTTTGTTGTTTTTTTTTTACCAAAGAAGAAGAGTTTTGTCTATTTTGGTGGCTGGAAGAAGACTGAACCACATTTGTACTTGTCTGGAGAGAGCTCATTGAAACAGATTGCATATCTAGATGTATGCATGTTTACCTACTGCTGCAGAAATACCTCTTAGATTTAAGATTGAGACATATGGGGCCTTGGCAACCAAGTGCTTCTGGGGCCTGCAACTGGTCAGTACTGAATTCATGCTAATAAGCAATATAAAAAACCATTACGTGACTATTGCAGGGAGTCTTAAAAAGAATGCCAGACCTGAAAGGTACAATTTACTGCTCAACTGCTGTAATGAAAGTGAATTACAACTAGTACACAAGAGGAGAAGGTATAAAAGGCTTTCATAAAACAAGCTACAAAACAGCTCAGAGAACATAGTGGAACAGTCTATAGTTAAGCTGAGCAAGATGCATGCTTAAAGGCTATGTCTGAATATTTAACAGAATTTAAAAAATATATATAAAAAGAAGAGGATAGTCTTAAGAAAGTAAAGGAGAAATAATTTGTACAGTTCCAAGCATTCCAAGAAGTGCTACTGAAATTCTGGCAATATTTCACTGTTTAGAGTCCCAGTCAATTTCTAATCGCATGTAGTTAAAATATTCCTTAAGATAAAGAAAGTGAATTACACCATCCTGATTCATGAGATGCATATATTTTTTAATCAGCCAGTGTAATTGCTGTAGTAAGCACAGTGAGCCTGGGTTGCCCTTGCACTGACAGCACTTTACCTTATCAGTGGAGTTCCTTTGGGTTTAAACCAAATGGAGCTATAGACTGTACAGCATTACTGACCATAAAATATAATGCATCAATAAAATATTAATTCAAATGTTGGAAACATATCACTCAATTTCTCTCAGCTCCTATTTCTTAAAAAAATACTGAGGAAGAAATGTCATACATCACAGTAAAATATAACTGAACAGGAATTAGAGGCTCTGGGCTGCAGTACCATTATGCACTTATTTATAAACATCTCCTTTAAATAAACCTCTTAGTTTTAGAAATTTAAAACATAATCAGATATTAGTGGTAACAACAGTAAAATATGACAGATCACACAAAGTATTCTGATTTCAAGTCTTAAAAGCAATAAAGATGAACTCTGAATTATTAACCTTCAGCAGACAAATTATCCTTTATTTGGCCAATTGTAAATCAAGGGGATGGGACAGTTTGGAACTGTGGAATTGCCAAAATGAAAACTATTCATGCACCATTGACAGAGCAACTGTAGGGTGAGGAAAATTTCTCTTCTGCAGATTTATATCCTAAAGGCAAAATCCGGAAACAGAAAAGAGGGATGAATACTTCAGATTATTACAGCATTAAAATTAAACTAAACTAATACACAAGAGACATCATCTGCCTAATTACCTTAAATCTGATTTGAGTGATTTATTTCATTTAACTGCCTAAAGGATGCACACATACTTTTTAATTACTTGGTCTGGGTTCATTTTATAGTCAATAGGGAGAAACAGATATACTCGGTCAGAACTGAGTGTTAAGATGTTAACTGTAGACTAAGACAAAGAAGAATCACAGTCACTGAATGGTTGAGGTTGAAAGGGATTCTAGGGGGCCATTTAGTGCACTGCTTCTGATAAAGCAGTTTCACCCAGAGCAAGTTGCATAGGATCATCTCCAGGCAGATTTTGAATAACTCCAGAGAAGAGACTCTGCAACCTCTCTGGTCAGCCTGGATGACCAGTGCTCAGTCATCCTTACAGTGAAGAAGTTTTCATCATATTCAGATGGATATTTCAATGTTCCAGTTTGTGCCCTTTGTCCCTTTTTATGTCACTGGCCACCACTGCAAAAGGCTCTGGCCCAGCTCCCTCAGGCTCTCCTCCTAAGAGAGATGCTTCTGTCCCATCATTGTCTTTGCAGATCCCCACTGCGGCCTCTGCTGTAGTTCCTTGTCTGTCTTGAGCTGAGGAGCCCAAAAGTGGACACAGCACTCCAGATGTGACCTCACCAGGGTAGAGCAGAGGGGCAGGATCACCTCCCTCCATCTTCTGTCAATGCTTTTCCTCAGGATACTGCTTGGCCTTTTTGGCCACAAGGCACATTGCTGGTTCATGGTTGACTTCTTGCCCATCAGGCCCCAAGTCCTTCTCCTTTCCTCTGCAGAATGCAAAGGTTGTTTATACAGGCTACTCAAGATATAGGAGTGTACATTTAGTCAGATGACTACATTCTTTAAAGGAGCCCATCTAAAACAAAATCACTGAAAGGATATTATTCATACTACAAGGCAAGAAACAAAAACTGGTGGCATTTTTTCTACTATATGTTTGATAAGAATGTAGAACAATGACATTTTCCTACTTAAGCCTCATTTGAGTGTTAATTTAATGAGAATAAAATAAAACAGTCATATCATATGCATATGATATAGATACTTTAACTCCCTGAGAAAATGTCTTTGCTGAGAACATGTATTTACTTTTGTTTGTGCGTTTACTTTGATGTACACTACTATACATAATTTCCTAGATGAGATTTTCCATTTTATCTGGGATAAAAATTGTTCAAACTTCACTAAAAAATACTTTTTTCCCCCTCTATTTCTTTTGAAAAATTTTATCTAGGAGGTTTAATCATCTGTCACTACAAGGAAAAAATGCAAGTACTGAAATGTGGTTAAATTTAATTCCCACTACAGCACTTTACTGGAACTTGCTGGTCTTAGGTGCTAGCTTGAAATCTAAAATTGAATTCTGGAATAAATAATCAAAATACAGTTCTCTTATTATTGTCTGAGTTGTGTTCTGAATCTAAAATAAAGATATCTTTATTAGATTTGGAAGAATAGAGAGTCTTTTGATTAATGTTCAGATGAAAAGAGCATTTTGAAAATATGGGAGTGACAAGGGCACTTGTGCTATACTTATTGAATAACCCATCTGGGTAATGGGAGGAAGTGTTTCTGTGGGCTATCTACAAAATATTCCCAGTGCCAAACTACAATAGATGCCATAATGGATAGTAAGGGAGAGCAAAATTTGTCAAGAAAATGAGGCAGGTCTGGACAGAAACCAAAAGTCAAGATACAAGAACTATAATTAAAAAACTGATTTATTTTACAAATTCTATTTTTAAGAATCTTTAACAAGATTTTCAGCAAGAGACAAGACATGCTTCAAACAAGATATTTTCAAGCAAGGACATAACCTAAACAGCTAAAGTTTTTATATGGAGTGGGAAAACTGTAAGAAGGTTCTAAATTATTCTATTTCTGCCTTTTTACTCTCTTCTCTGACATTAAGCACTCTTCTGCCCCCCAATCTAAAGATAGATTGTCTATGTTCAATAGATAATCTATTAAACATTGTCTTTGAAAAACCAAAAACATGTATCTTGGTATCCTCCTATAGAAATCTTACTTAGATAGGAATTACTTACTTTTAAAGGTTTGGGAGGTTTTCAGAATAATATCAGAACCTGAATGATAGTGTTTTTTCAGCAAACAGCTGAAATTTTGAAAAAAAAATTCTCTCTGTAGATGGTATTTGTAAATATATTTTGTTCAAACATTAGTTTCACGACTGAACTTTTAAAACTTTACTGTAGAATAACTTTTTCTGGGGTTCTCAAGTGTTATGACCTCACAAGAGCCATCCATTTCGCAACTGAGGAAGGTTTTCACAGCACATTTTGATTTTCAGCGCCTTTTTATTCTCTTTTTTACTGGATAACATCCATAAATACTCAAGTGAAAAGAAAAAAAAAATATGAAAGGCAAATTAAAATGTCTTCAGAACTCACATAAAGTCTAATACAATTTCATCAAACTGCCCACAGCTGACTTCTGTAGTTTTTCCCTAATAATCCAGGTGCCACAGGCCACCCATATACAAATTATGTAGCACAGCAGTAGATCAAACATGGTTATCGACAGAAGCAATGTTGATATGTCAAATCCACAAAATTTAAACATAGTAAGAATGTGAGAAGAATGTCTATTTTGAGGGATTACAGCCACCACTAATAACCATCTAATAGAGATATTTATGTTTTGTGATGTGAAATAAACACAGAGGGACCATGAAAGAAAAGTTTGTAGAGAAAATGATCCCCAGACTCTGCTGAAATGCTTCCTTGTGTCTTCCTGTGGAATACATGGATTTCCAGAGCACTAGATATCTTCTCTTCTGTATGGCATATTAATATTTCAAGAGAATATTTTCCTCAGCTGCTTTATCCAGACAATATATCAATCCAAATTCATACCTGACATAAATCTTGAATTCAGTTGAGCTTCACCAGATTTAATCTCACAAAATTCCCCTATGTTTTATTACTCTCTGAATCATCTTTAGCCATATTAGAAAAAAATAAACAGATGATATTCAAAAGAAAAGAAAACAATAGGGTAATTAAGTAGTATTTAATGAAATACTTTAGTGAAACTCCCTGAATTTATTTTTCTAAATTGGTTTACAGCAAATCTGCTGGCCACTAGAGATTTATATTCACATAGTTTTTCACTAGAAAAAAGGGAATGTGAAATGCATGTCAGCATAAATGACAGATTTTATAATGACACTAAATAGTTATTAGACTAAAACACTTGTGTAATTATGGCATTTTGTTGGAAAAAATATGCTGAGTGATACTTAAGCTTACCTTTGAAACTTCTTAGAAGATCATTGTTAATATGCTTTAGGTTATAAAGTAAAACGTAAGACTACAAAGTGCATAGAAATGCAGAAGTATTTTGGGTGTGATTTTCCTAGAGTTATGTCTTATCCGTATAAAATAGTTATTTTTTAACTTTTAGTATTAAAATTCTTTTTATATTAGAAAAACACAACAACCTCATGTTTAGTTATTTCAACTACTTACTCCCGAAATATAATTTGTGTAGTGTCTGGGATTTTTTTACTAGATTAGTAATCAAATTTGAGTGGTATCAAAAGATCAGTCCTACAAATTGGATGATGATTTTATTCTCCATTATTTAAAGATACTAAAAAGGCAAAGTTTGTATTTGATATGCAACTTAATTAACTCTGTATGCATTTTAACAGCTAAGTGAAGCTCTGTCTCACTGAAGACATTTGACCATACCCACCATCCAAGGAGCTTAGATCAACAGCAAGAGAGAGAAATGGAATAAAAACCTCACATTATTTGCCAGGAGGTAAAAGATACACATGGAAATAATTAGAAGACAGTCAAAAGCATTTTACTTTCAACTTAGAATATTACTGTGCATAATATATAGGTTAATTTTTAAGTTAAACAAAAAGTCCCACTAGTCTGATACAATATGCATAATAATATTCTGTCAAAGTGTTTTCAGCTATGTATCAGTTTACTTGTAGATTATTTTCACAAAATGTACAATACGTATATCTTGTATGTCATGGATGTATATTGTCAGTAACTGCTGTGAAAGGGTAAATGTATGGTGCAACTAAACAAGAAATTCTTCTCCTAAGTATAAAAATAACATATTTAGAAATTCCATTGAAAAAATTATTCTTTTGCAATACATTACATTTCTAGCAAATGTTTTCTTATCTCAGAATACTTACATAAGAGCTACTAAAGCTGGCAATTAAGTATATAAGACTGCAGAAGCAATTTATATAACATTTTAAAGACCTTTGGCTACAATAACCAGATCCAAAAGGGACCTAGCTATATTTAAATTGTAAATGTCTTCATGGTTCCTTTCTGGTTCCAGGGATTATATAAAGAGATAAACAGTAAAGTTCTTTAAGAACTTGAACAGGTGGCTTAGGCACTTAATTGTGTTAAACAGGAACTCGGACTCTGAAAGACTCTCTTAGTATTTGTTTTTTTTAATTTATTTTCTTTCTGGTGAAAATGGCAGATTTACTTTTTTCTTCGAAGAGAGAACATGAAGGAGGCTCCACATAAATGCTGTCAAGTCCCTGAGATCAGGAATTGACACAACTGTCCCTGTCCAGCCTCTTTGGTGTCTTCCTCCACCCACCCATGCCCCAGGACTCCACTTCCTGTACTTATATTTCCTGTTAGCCTCAGAAGTGATTTCCATGTAAAGGTCACACATCATGATTTCCTGTTTTGATCCTTTTTGGAATCTACTTTATGGAATGCAATAAGAAAAATTAACTAGTTCTGCAGCACCATATTACCCAATAAGCAGTTCCCCACATCTACTGCATTTTCAATACCTTAATACAGCCTTTTATAAAACCTTTTATCTTTCAACATGCAAAGAGCAAATGCTTCTGCAGGGAAATTTAGTGTGAGTCAAATAGATGGCCGAAATAACAAATGCAAACAATGCAAAACATTGTCAATGATTTCTGTGAAATGCTGAATTTTATGACTATAACTAATTACAACATTGCTACAATTCTCTTGTATTACAAATGTACACTGGGCTAATGTGGATTAAGATAAAGTGCTACGAGGAAATAGAAGCAAAAATAGGACACAATCTCATGTTTCCAGAGAGATACAGAGAACTTTTTCCTAACCTTAGCTATTGACATCCTATTAAATGCCATGTCTTCAACTGACTAGTTCCGTTTATAATGAACTACTAGGCCTTCAATGAATGCAGAAGGCAGATGAATTCTTGTTTTGTGATAACAATTTACTTAATAGCAATTTTTTTGAACTGCACTATGAAATATGGTTTATCACATCATCATATTGTGTACTCTTCCCTCCCCCAAATCAATAGCTTAAAATTAATGCTATATTTTGTACATTAGTTTTATTTTGTTAAGGGTCATTCAATTCTATATAGTAACAATCTCTACTATAACAAATATCTTGTTGCTCTTGATAATCTCTTCAGAAGAGTTAGAAATCACTGTAACAAAAAACAGTGTCTGGATTTCCAAAATTTTTATAAATATTATTTTGCTGTGTTTTCTCATTTCCTGCAACTTTCCTCTGTTTAGAAACAAACAAAATTTTGAATTTAGACATTTAGAAATGTCACTCTTTTAGTTGTGTACTTTCATCACTTATTAGAAGTTGTATACTCTGTGTTAGACACTTCCAGTAGTGTTAATAAAAGTTTCTTGAAATTATTTTTTTCAGGTACACTAAATTCTTAAAGAATAGCATAGACTACTATATCTATGAATTTCCTAGTTTGGAATTTAACTTTCAGGACTTTACTAATTCAATATATTACTGCATGTGTAATTTTTAGATGAGCATAATCCTTTAAGTAATGAAATAAGATGGATTTTTCTAGATTCTGTATAGGTTTAGAACAACCTGGAAGGAAACACTGATTTTTAGGTAATCAAAGAGAAGACAGGAATCAAAACATCTATCTTCAAGACATCAAAACAACAAAACAAATATTATTTAATATTTTTATTTTCAATCATTACTTTCCTGCACTTTCAATTATAGTCATGAGGAATCTTAAACGCAGGGTGGTCTTATCAGCTTGATGCCAAGATAATACCCATGTTCTTATGATGGTTCAAAACTGGAAGACAGTAATCCAGCTTTTAAATTTTGTGGGGAAACTGTTCCGTTAAGTATAGTTAATCTGGAACAGAATATATTCAGAAAAAGCATCGTGACCACGTTTCCTTTCATTAAGAGTACAACAATCAATTGGTGACATTGTTAACGGGGAAGCTGGAACTGAGCAACAGCATAACAGAGAGTTATTTGGCAAAAGCTTTCAAAGCAGAGCAGTGAATTAGGTACCAGGTTAGCATGTGGTGCTATATACATTCTGCTCCTCATTTTCAAGAGTTCTCGTCTCCTAAGACTTAAAAAACTATAAAGCACACAGCTTCTTTACACTTCTTTGCTTTACTGGGGCTGCTGTACACACAAGAATGAAAATCTTTGATACAACAAAAGAAGCAATATAAAATATCTCGTTATCCTACCTGTGGTAAGAAAAGTTCTATATTCAGAGGACTGCTTTTATGTTGCTCATTTAAGAAGCCCTGGACAACCCACATGCAGTTCTGGGAGATGGGAAGATCTAGATCAAGTATCTGGCTTCCTGGGCAAGACCTCTGCTTGGATTAATGTCTAAGACCACAATGCAGGGAAACAAATAACCAAAGGTAAGAGTTGGAGTCTGGCCTTCACAAAGCTGGGAACACAAGACCAAAGGACTTTTTAAATTCAGGTTCCCTAGACTTTGTAAAAAACAACTAGGTTTGTTTTCTACCACTGAAAATCTATTTCTGTTGAAGGGAAGGAAACTCCTCTAGCTCTTGTAGAGACTAGAAAGTTTATTTAAACAGATCAATGAAGTACTGCAAATTGCCTTGAAGGAGGACAGAAAAATGGTGAAACATAAAACATCTGAGATACAGTTATATCTTCAGAGTGACTCTTGTACATATGTATGTCTTACTACTGGAAAAAAACATTTCTGTGTAATTGCTTCCTCCATAGTGATGGATAATCATTTTCTAAAGCTGTTTGGATCATCATCTGATAGGTGAATCTGGACAGGCTTCAGAATTCACCATTTTTATCTTTATGTACAATCCAAAAAATTGATGAGATTTAAGAAAGGTCTGTCACCATGTTGTGGTGGCATAACAATTTTAATTTGGTTGTGGAGCACAGAAAGAAAAAGTCAATGCCTTGTCATGAGTTGGTACCTAGGGGTATCAGAGCTAGCTACAGAACTTTTTCGTCCAAATGCTTGTGCAAGTGCACATATCTTTTGGACATGTTTGATACAATTACCAGAAGAATTTTGAGGTTTTTTAAGGCCTTCAATACTACTTTTTAATACTAAACATTTTTCAGGATATGAACTGGACCTAACTTACATTTATAAAGCTCTCAACTCCTAAGAAAGACATGGTAACACGAGGAAGTGCTCATGATGGTAGATCTGCACAACTCTAGAGGTTTTGCTTTCTCTGAAAGTTGTTTTAAACTCATTATGAGACTTTTGAAAGGATATGAAGTCCACAAGCACTGAATTAGATTTGTGCCATTTAAAGCACACCACTATGATCCTTCAAAAGCCCAGATTTGCTGAACACAATGTGAGTAGACTAATACTTTGCCAATCTCACAGCCCTTTCTCTGCAAGATTTTGGGGCTTTTTGTCCTATAGATAGCTTCACTTGCAAGAAATCTACCTGGAACATGTCCACAATTTTACAGTCTTGATTTCTCATCCTGTATCATTGCTACATCTGTTCCCCACTTACAGATATGAGAGGGTGTCTCCTGAAGAACAAAAGTTGTAATGCGGATGGCTGTGTTGCAGTCTGCAATGTACGAGACGAGTGAAGGAACCTCATTCCTTTAGCCTAAGGAAATGAAACAGACACTCCCCAAGAGTGACTTCAAAGGTTCAGGACAAAAAGATTCTGGATGCCATTGGTTGGATTTACAATTTATTATAATTTCTCCCTACCTTTTTTTCTTAACTGTCATTTTAGCAAGCATAGCCTGAGGTCAGGTTTTCCTCTTCTCAATCTATTTGACAAGAATATGGGGCCACAATCTCCGCTTACTGAAGTATTCCAGCAGTACAACATTATTTGATGATTTTTGATTAATGCTGATTTAGAGTGTTACACTACAGTTTGAGGTCCTCTAAGTTAAATGGTGACCACATGTGCATTTTTTCCACTGCTGATGTTTAACCATGCCCGGGAAAAATTTCAAGTTTTCTCTAGAATCAAATGGACAATTAAGTACTTGCAACTGGCACTAATGAGGGAAAAGGAAAAAAAAAATAAAGGGAAAGGAAAAAGGAAGGTTGAGATCATGAAAGACTGAAGTCACTTAGAGAACCCAGGATGCAAGTTTTATAGTCAAATTCCAGACCAGAACACTGCCTTAAGGGAACCAAGATGTCTTAAAAAAAAAAGGAAAAATATTTTCCTTTCTGCCTTTGATTTTCTGTGACTAGCCTAATGTTTCTTTTCTAAAGTTCTCTTCCTATTGTAACTTCTATTTCTTAATCAAACTGGGAAAATAAATCTGTAAGAAAGGAACACTGAATCAGTAAAGTTTCTAACTAGCTTAAATGATATTTAATTACTGGTGTTCTATAAATATTATGGTGCTTTCAAAGAACTGGTTTGTGACATCCTTTGTAGGAGAGTAGGGCTAGAAGGAATGCAACCTGTAATATTCGTGGAGATGGGGAGGAATCAGTTTTGTGTCCTACTCTCTCCCATGAGAGTGTCTCAAGAGGGTTCCTGAGCTGTATCAGATGAAGTTATGTCTCTACAGTCCTTTAATCAAAAGTAACACAAATTACTGTGACTTGACCACATCTCTTCCTTGACAGCAAAGCAGCAAAAGGATGCTTGAAACTTAGTCAACCAAGCAAAATTTGCATCCAGTAAAAAATATCATAAGCAGCTAATAGTATCCATCAGCACTCAGATCAAAGGATTATTATTGAGAAATGTCTGCATGCTCCCTCTCCTGCTTTACTGATCTGATCAGGGGCCTCAAAAGGACCAAGTTGTATTTTGCAAATCGCTGGTTGAAACCTCTAGTACAATAATTCGAAAAGTCCAGATTGCTTAAAAAAAAAAAAAAAGAGAGAGAGAGAAGAAAACTGCAGGTGGAAAAGAGTGGTGAGTCCTCTGATGGTGGATTTGACTGCATGCAATACTGTTCAGAAAATGCTGTGCCTGCTGTTTTTATAATAAGATGACCTTTTCCACTGCAAAGACACAGACATCGCAACCATTAGTAAAGCACTTATGAATAGTCTCCTATTCAAACAACAGCAGCAAAGCAGGAATCTCATATATCCTATGTCCCTTTCACTTCACCGAAGTCTGAACTCTAAATCCTCATTGAGAACAGAATATTTTGATGAGAAAAATTGCAGGAATGTCACACAGAATCATTCCTGCTACAATTTTCAATTTTCTGGCTTTTAATGTTGTGGAGGTTTTGTGGGTTTTTTTGTTTGTTTATTTGGGTTTTTTTGGGTTTTTTTAACTCGGAATATGCTTAACACATCTGTCCACAAGTTACTATTTGTGCTCTTTCTGTGCCTAGGAGCCATGTGCTAGGTTAAGGACTCACCAGCTGACCTAATATTCAGCCGTGAAGATCCATGGCTTTGATTTATCTTGTGCTGCAATTTCTAATTTCATTACACTCTTCTGTCAGACTTTGCCATTCCTGAAGGGTATGAACCCTCAATAGATGATATTAGATATCTACTCAAAAGTGGTAATGACTTGAAATGCTACATTATTCAGACTTCCACTTTTTTATGACATGGGACAGAAGACTGTGTGACCAGATTTTTGAGATAGACCATCATATTCTTACTTCAGTTGATAAAAGTACGGTAATGTATTAAGTTTGTATAAAGTCTGGTCAGCCAGAATTTGCTTTGGATTTAGCTGTGTATAGAAAAACTTTTCTCTAATACAGAGACATTTTGTGCTCTGTTTCCCTAATACCTGTTTTACTGCGTAAAACAGGCTACAGAAAAACTCTCTTTTTCTAATTTTCACTGTTGATAAAGAGTCTATAGCAAACCATCTGTGTTATATAAGCTGACTGTTTGTAGGCTCTGAGGTTTTCTTCAGAAGCACTTATTCTCTTAATGAGATAATTCTTAAACTGAAAAATTACCCACCAAAGTCTGTTTATGTAAGCATACCATTTCACCTTGCAAAGAAAATAGGAGTTGAGAAGGAAAAGTATATCTTCCAGGGCTATGAAGTGATTTAAAAACCTAAGATATGCTCACACTGCAGTTAGGTAACTACTTTAGGAAACCCACAACATGTAGCCACATCTTGTTGCTCATCTCTGCCCAAAATGTTGGGCTGCTCCCAAAAGAAATACAGCTGGTCATGCAGAATCAGCCATGCCTGTGTTTCAATTATGGAAATTTTCCAGAGTTTGGTTTATAGCTTGGTTTCTTGAATGTAAACCCTTTATTCCTGCTAAAAAAATCAGATATTAATAATGTACAGTAGTGCACATGCTGGTTTTTAACCTGTTAGATAGGATTTAGAAAATTTCTGTACACTTATCGATACAAAAAACATCTGGTTAAAATTTCAGAAGCATGAATCCAGATGAGCTCACAGGTTTTCATAGGTGTTAGTGAAAAATCTGAAGCCTTTGTTTATTGTTAAGCATTTATATATATACTCAGTCAAATTTTAATATATCTTTTAATACTAAACTCCTCATAATTTGAACGAGGTTGAAGAACCTAATTACTTGAGAGGGAACTAAATTTCTGATCTGCTCTTAAAAACAAATCTTAAATATTTGTAGCATTATATAATATCATTTCATATATAATATATCATATCATATATCATATCATATATCATATATCATATATCATATATCATATATCATATATCATATATCATATATCATATCATAATAGAATAGAATAGAATATATATTTTGCATAATAGTAGGTACTCATTGTTGCACAAGCAGGCTGGTGTGCTGTAGTGTGTACATGAAGATTTGAAAGTATTCTGAAGCTCAGAGTAAGTTATTCAACTTTTAACAGTGCAGTTATATCAGTTCCTTTGTTTTATTGGTGCTATGTTCTTCTTCACTCTATCAGCTTTTTATCTCATTTCTAGCACAACTGATATCAGAAGTCACTACTCTAGTCTACTGAGTTTTAATTTGCCTATAAATTAAGCTGTGAAATGGATTTTAAATTTTTTGATTAAAAACACTAAAGAATGTTTCCAGAAGGAGACAACTGTGCTAAGCTTCCTTCCATAAAGAAGTTTTATAAGTAGGTCATAAACCCCTGAAATTAAGTCAGAAATGCTGACAGACCCCAAACTTTTAGAAGCTCTGTAAGCTCCAGTCTAATCTTCTTCTCCCAGAGGGGGAAAATCTTTTTCTTGAGACTAAATTGTAGACTGTAAAATAGTTGTTTTGTCACGTAGAGCTCTGAGTATACAGTAAAGAAATGTACAGCAAAAAAAGCACTGTGTTGTTACTATAGCAACTACAAGTCCAAAAGATATCTTAAAATGTCATTTTCTTCTAAATTTATGAAACATTTCCCAGTCTTGCTTAATTATGTTACACCATATAGTTTTCATTTCTTAGTGTGGGTCAGATAAACTCTGAAACTACATTGGAATTACTTGAGGTAAACAGATATGAACTAATGGGAGATTTGTCCCCAGTGAACCTTAGATATACTAGGGTATGGAAAAAACTACATAAAATTACACATCAAAAACATTTATCTTAGAAATCATATCTATCTGTGTGTGTATGTATTTGAACTAATTATTTTATATAATCTTCTTCTAAGACAGGACCAGATTTTATATCTGGTATGGTATTTCTCAGTTATGGAATTTCACTTTTACATGTTTTCATTTCATAAGGAAAAGCAGTATAAAAATTATTACTGTTAAACAGTATTTTTGCATGTTTCATACTATGAACTACACATCATGAGAAAACCGAGGGCTTCAAACTTTTATTTCACTTTGTTTGATGTGAAATAAAGCCAGAAGAGAGAATCCTGTTGTAGTGGTGAAGAGTAGGTAGAAAGTAACCAGACATACAAAAGGCCACTGAGGCTATTTTGCAGTAGAAGTAACAATTTGTCTCTGATATACTGATTGTTGCTCTAGTACAGCTGCAGTACCACAGAATTTTTGTCTGTGCTACACTGGGGAAGAAAAAAGAAAACCACCAAAAAACTTTCAGCCCTACTGTGAATCTTCTTGAAGGGATCTTAATCAACCATAACATTGAAATTTCATTGTCAATCCTCAGTTATGTTGAAGTTTCATGGATTTTCAAACTTGCTTGCATATGTGTATGCATATTTTTCTGTTTTCCTTGTACTTTACTATTTTCAGTTCACTAAATTTTATACCATAGTACAAGTATTTCATGTTATAGTTTTGTATTTTCCCATTTATTGGCCATGTAGATCAGATATGTGGTTGAAGCTCATCTCTTTGATGAGGTACCTGTAATAAAATGGAGTTTCTGTGGCCTAAGCTTGCATAAACAACAAAGGATGTCCTAGCAGAGGAATCTTTTAGTGAAAGAATGTGGATGCAATCAATATTTAAAATATAGTTCGCAGTATCAGATTACTTCAGCCAAAGAGTCAATGCAATACATTAAAATATATCCATATTTTCAATGCAAACAAGCGTTTATTTGTTTTAAAAATTATTGTGAAACAGATCTGTTGCTTTTAAATATGTTTGTTAATCAGAATTATTTGGTGTTCTTCTTAAGCTAAGCTGTCCCTAGCAGCAAATCCACAATGATGACTTTCATATCTTTGTAGAACCTAAAAGAAATAGCATCAGAAATCTGCTTTCCCTTCCACGGCCACGGAGAAATTTAGCCCTTGAAATACTTTCCTGGTTTCAGCAGCTTTAACATTTTTTTTTCCTTTCTTCACCCCTGTACATACCTGTAAGGAGCCTTTCTGATTGAAGTTATCCTGCTATTCCAAATAACATGATTTTTATTGTGGTTTTTAATTAAAAAGCAATTGTGTTTAACTTCCTTAATGTTGCATATTTACAGAAATTTCCTCTGGAAAAAAAATGAAGCAAACTTAACAAGCACAGCCAAACACATATTGACATAGACACAAGTACACCACACACACATATGTATGCCAAACAAGCAAACAAAAAAAATCTCAAAAAAACAGTTTTCTTTCCTCCTGGAAAGCTTCATGAAGTCCAAAGATCAGGTGGTAGCAATGTGTGGATCTGTTCCCAAATCTGTGTAAGTGAACTTTAGTGCCAATCTTGCAACAACCCCCAGCTAATATTAGAGAACAATTTCATTACTTACAATCAATGCAGATTTCTCATGTTCATTCCATAATACTCAAGATGAAAACAGCACTATCATAGGGCACAGAACAACTAACTCAATGTGCAGTTTGGCCCCAGACAATCAAAACTTGTGAGTTCCCAGTCTTCCTAGCACCTCCCTTAATGCTGTTTATTAATTTCTTCAGGAATTTAATTTTGCTTTCCTTGTCTTATATTTTTATTATCTACTTTACTTACTTTTCACCCTTTAGACACATTAGTCTGCCTATTAAAAAACTCTGCTTATAAAAGTATGATTAATATGCTATTAGATAAGATAGATGCTCAGAATATCAACGAATAATTGCAGATATATAGTAAACCAAACATACTCCTATTGCTGTTTTGTGGTTTGCAGTGATAAGTATTAAAAATAATCCTGATTATTATCTGTGTATTGCAAACCCTATAAAGTTCTTTAAGCAAAAATTCTGACAGAAAAAAGAGGCTTAAATACAGAAACTATGAAAAACTAAGGAGTATCCTAGCATTAAAAAGCTAGGTATTTTTGCAAATAAAAATGAGAAATGTAAACATTTAAAGCAATTAGTCATTTAGGATAAAAAAAGCCCATATAATATTAGTTATAATTTTTCCCAGACTCTTTTTGAAAGTTGTGTCATCTGTAGAACATCATCTACACAAATAATCTATTAATGAGATTAAATATTATTATTTTTAGATAAATAATAATAATACAACATAACAGATGTATGTTAAATGGCAGCAGAACATTTTCTGAAATTTGGGTGTAGCAAGCTTGCCATCTACTGATCAATAGAAAAGATCTTAGTTTATATGATGTTGCTGTATACGATATTATTTAGTTTGAAACTCTCCCTGTATGATGAGTCAGTACTTGTGTATTTAAATAAATCTGTTTCCAGTGCCTCTGAAGGTCAATAGAAGGCTTCAAAAGTAATGTGCTAGTGAATCAAAGATGAGATCCTGAAGTACTTCTTATACCCATTGAAGAACTTTTCACTAAAAGATATTATCTTTTTGAGTATTTGGCGAACTTATTTGGCTTCTCTTAAAGAGTATATTACTAATTCACAGATGTTCTTATGAAGTTAAAACATTTAATTTATTACTAATAGGGCAAAAGCAAATAAATATACTTTTTAATTTAAATTCTTACAATTTTAGAAAGAGAAATTCACTTTTGTCCCATGTGATCTACCAGCTTTGCCCTCAGTCAAGACTTGTCAGTACATAGTAGGAAATTGCAGAAAATCCACGTCTGAAGTATTTGGTGTTGTCCACCCTCATGTTCCACTCAGATGGGTTTAGACACGGAAGTTAAAATCCACACTTATGTTATATGTGCAACAAAGAAAAGTCCTAACTCTTGTAGAAGAGTCTATCGTATGGGTTAACTTAATAATAATCATTATTGCTGTATAATTTTCCCTTTGCCATTCTCAATTAATTTTATTCTCTGTAGAATTATAACAGTATGGATGATAGAGCATGAAAATGGACAACCTGTGACTAAGACAGTGATGGTACTTTAAACAGTGATTTCTTAAAAAAACAATAGCTTTTAAATTATTTGAAATTTTGTGGACCTATAATTAGTTCATATTGCCTTCAGAATGGGCGTAAACATTAACCTTCTGAAATTTATGGACCAGAGCAAGACTGAGAGAAAAGAATATGCTGTTTCCCAGAGCACAAGAAAGTTTGTCTTTCAACTTAATTCAATCTAGATCATCTAGACTCAGTGGCAGGTTATTTTTCCACACAGTTGCCATGTAGATCACGTCTATAACTTCTCTCTTTTTGATATCTGCCTTGCTTCCCTGCTGGATAATAGTCTCCTGTAACTTCATTATTTAAATATTTATTCTAATTTCAATTGTACTGGCATAAATCAGAAATTATTTCAATTCAGTTAAGGAATTTAAAATTAACTCTGGTAACTCCAAATTGAATTAAGGTGTTTTGCTGCAGAGCCTTCTCTAAATAGGACTAAGATTTTAGATTGCATGGGAGTTTAACCTGAAGGCAGAAAGTCCCAGAGACAGAATGATTTGTAGAGACTAAGGTATTTCAAGAGATTTGTCTGCAGAAATCAATAAGCTTTGTCAAATAAATTTCCTAGCTGGCATTCAAAATCTCTGCCACAACTGCTGTACATGACTTTGTTCATCTAGCAGCTTAAAAACCTGTTATTTGGGAAGGGGTAGAAGGAAGTCTGCAATGTCTGGGATTTTTTTTTTTTTCTTTCTCTTGAAGACTACATTTCTATATCTTTCAGAAGGTGACCTGAAAGTACTCTGTGTTTCTGGGACCAGATGGGTCAATCACTATTCTGGGAAGGCTCTCAGTCTGTTGGGGCAGATGAGTCATTGCCATCCCTCATGTCAGCAGGAATACATCACAGATGAAAGCTACCCCAGATCCCTTTACACTTCCCCTCTTCACAAACACTGGCTCATCTGCCCCATCCAAACTTCAGCAAATGCCAGAAAGGCACCCATGACACAGCTCTTCAACCTCTGCTTTACTCTCCCCAGAATCCACCTGGCCTCGTGGTCCTGCTGCCACCCTTGGGAAAGGCATTATCCTGGAAAGCTGCCTCTAAAGCATCCAGAAGGGATCCACAAGATGGGTAGGTTGTGAGTGAAGGTCATCTCATATATTCTGGAACAATAGCACTATTATGTACACTGTCACCTGTTCCATGCCTTGTGGAGTTTTTGAAGGAATTGTTTAGTTCACTACAAAAGTATATTTAATATGAATAACTGGAGTTGTTGACCTTTACATAAAAGGAGAATAAACTAGTAGGGAGTCCTTTTAAAAAAAATCTAAGATTATATCTACTTTTCTGTGCCACCAGTATCAAAAGGAAATTCGTAAAGGAACATAGTCTTATCTGAAGAGAAATATTTACACATTACATAGAAGATATCTAAACTGAATGGCATGATCAGTCAGAAAATATTGTACCGTCAAAATAATAAGCCTACACATAATGGGAGAAAAATAAATAAGGCCAGTTTTCTGCATGTTTTAAATTATAGAAAGATGGTGTGCTTTTTGCCAACCTAAATTTAAACAGAATTTGATATTCATATGTGTTTAAACACAGGTATCAGAATCAGAGAAACTGGGAAAATATTACAGATATATTTGATCTTTGAAAGAAGCTTATTAAAAAGGTCAACTTCATTTTTCTAAGAAAATATTAAGGCTCTAAAATAGGACAGCTAAGATGGAATACAGCACAATGATAATTAAGTAGTAGATTCTACTTATTTCGGCAAAGTTTAAATAGAAGATTAGGTAAATATGGGATTTGGTACTTTAGCAAAATGGCTCTAAAGTAAACTTTTACATTGATTAGCATTATAATTCCAAATAATGACATTTCAGTGATACTTATGAGAGCATATTTAATTATGCTACTTATGTAGATATAGCTTCTTTAAGTTCTCCTTGTGATATAATGCCACATGCAAGTCTGAAAAATCAAATCTGGATGCACTATTGCCTTTTTCCAAGCTCAAGTCCAACTTCAATTATGACAAAAAAAAGAGAGTAATTTATTGAATTCATCCTTTGTCTCAACTGAATTTGATGAAGCATCTCCTTAGTGTTGCAAAACTTATCCAAGATCAAGTTATTTGGAATTTGAGGGGAGTAGGGGACTCAGGCAGCAACAATTCATTTTGCTGGATTTTAAGAGCCATTGCACTGCAAATCTTAAAGTAAAATGCATTAAAATATGTCTTCAAATGGACTCAGCCTATCTGATTATAACCCTTTTTTCCCCCTCCTATAAATTTGTTTCCTAAATTTTCACAACTGATATATTAAGAATAACTGCAGTTTAACTGGGATGGTTAGATTGAAAAAGTTGATATTACTCTTTTAAACATGATTTTTGAAGCAATTAGCATTCTGCATGTTTTTAGTTTTACACATATAATTTAATCTCAGACAGCTGCTGGTATTATTCTTGGGAAATACTTTTTCCTGCCGTTCAGTGAGAAGGATGAATATGTGATTCTCTCCCTGCCTGTACAGTCTTATTCCCTGTGCCAAGTCGAGAAATTTACATCAGAAGTACTCTGTTTTTTCAAACATAACATGTGTTCATTTATTCAATATAGTGGACTAAATCCAGCACTATGTTTTCCTGGATTTACCTATCTGTAATTCATACAGGAGCTACTTTGAGGAAAGACACAGAGTAAACAAGCAGTAACTCAAAATCATTTTATTTTTAAGAAGAATAGCAGTAAGAAGGCATTTCATGAATCACTGTAAGAGGTAGTTAAAACTGGTGGTTCTTATGAAAAACATAAATTTTAGGATTGGCTTAAGACCAATCTCTAAATAAAACAAGAGTGAGTGACAGATGCTAACCCGTTCCCAAGGTGTTCTGCTGCTTATATTGGTACAGCAATTGAAAATAACTCACACCCTTTCTAGAGCAGGAAGTATGGACCATGAGTTTTTTACAGTTCCTGTAAGTTATATCTGCTACTTCCAATCCAAAATACATACTATATTAGTTTTCCTTTTCTCTTCTTATAAAAGAACTTATAGATAAATTACTGAATTATTTACTGCTACAGATCCCTTAATTGTGTTAATTAATTAATGCAGTAAGATATGCCATATACTAGTATATACCTAAACAAAATAAGACTAAAAAGGGTTTGCTAGACATCAAAACCTCAAAAAATATGGTACCAAAAGCTGAGCAAAGATGGACCTGCATTGTTTAATTTTCTGTGATTGTAAATATATATATATTTAAAAATTCTAGGGAAATTCAGCACAAAATTTTGCCTTACTGCAAAACTGAAGCAGAATGTGTTTTTAAATTATTAATGGCTCTAAAATTCTGGTATTTTGTTACCACTAAATTATCTATCATGCAAAGGAAAAATGATAAGGTAAAGCTGTACACATAGATGTCATATGTATGTTTGAGTGCCCAAGAAAATTTTTATGCTGCTTTCAATGGAAAAAGCACTGAATATTCACCCTGAGAGTGAGTGCCTCTGGAAAGTCATTTTACTTTTTCCTCATGAAGAGAAGTGAAGACAGGGTCAATGACAGAGGGTAGTCGTATTCCTAAGCACTGAAGTCTGTTGTGTCTTATTTTCTAGCGGATAGGGAAACATCACAGAACCAGCATCACAGGAAATCATTTATACTGCAAATGACTTCAGCAATTAATTCCTGAATATATTAAAAATTGTCCTTTTTCCATCTTCTAAAATTATATTGTAGAAGACTATTTTTCCTACACTTCAGCACCTGTTTCAGAGTATATGGTTCAAACAATATGTGTGCTTTTGTGTAATGAACAGAGAAATGAGAGGTTGAGACTTCATGAGATTAGGATTTGCCCTTGTCCCTTTGTGGTCTGGAAGAATTACTAACTCACCTTGTCCCATGAGAGTAATCTCTGCTATTTTCCTTCTGAAGTTCTTGTAAATGATCCAAACATTCCTGCCCCAGAAAATCTCTGCATGGTTCTGTGTGTACACACATACATGTGCTCAGAGGAATATTTTCATGCATCATATATCAAGCCCAAATTTTAGAGTTGAATATGTCTGTTACCAATACCGAGTCAGATTCTGGTAGGTAGAGACAAGACTATATTTTGATATTTGGCATTTTAATCTTTCCCACAACTGAGCTTTCAGTTTCTGCCTAAAGAATTTTCTTCCAGTTTTTCTTCAAATCTTCCTCAAAACATTTCAGTTTTATGACCAATAAGTAAAAATCCAAGTGTGACCATATTTGCAGTCATCTCATTTCCAGCCCAGGTTTCAGTGCAATTTTCTTGTCTCAGTAATTACTTTTAGTTAGACATGATGCAGCTGTAGAATGTCATGGGAAAAGCCTGACTAAAAGGAAATACTTACATAATTAACAGAGAAGAAAAAAAAGAAAACAGAGACTGAAGTTTAACCTTACTGAGATGCTTCCAAAACTTCTGTATTAGCTCTGATGTCATGTTTATCAAGCTAAAATAATTAAACTTAATAAGACAACTTATGAGATTTTTTTTTTTTTAGTGCTGCTTTTGGTACCAGTCACAATTTTTTTTCTAAAAGAGAATGGAAATTGATAAATGTATATATGGTCAATCCCTGTGGGCTCATGGAAAATTCTGCATTGAAGTAACACTAAGTAATACAGTAAATTGATTCATCGAATCCAAATATCATTCAAATCCTTAAAACAAACAGCGTGAAACATCAGACAGAAAACATCCTGAGGTAGTGTAACCATTATTAATTATCTTCATTACTACAGCAAAGAATGCAAATTTAATCTGAAATTTTTTACTGGCATTAAATATGATTTTATTTCTTCTCTGTTTTATGCCATCCTTCCCCAGATGGACATTCTGAGTGTTTATGTCTGTCACAGATCACAGAATATTTTGAGTTGGAAGGACCCCACAAGGATCATCTATTTCAACTCTTAATTAAATGGTCCATACAGGGATCAAACACGTAATCTTGGCACTATTAGCACCAGCTGATCTAATCTCAGGGTGCTGTACAGAGAGACTGAATGTGGTCATACAGTGAGGCTGGTAACTGGTGAACATACTAATATGCTTACAATAGAAACTGGCATTGCCAACACTAACGACACAGCAAGCTCAACTTCTTCCATATGAACAAAGAGAGGACCTGCAAAATATTGATTGACATAGATATTGTCTGTAAATGTAATTTTCAAAAGAGAAATTTTACATTGAATTTTAGCCCTTAGAAGGCTTGTTAAATGGTCAATGGCAAGAACTACTGGAATAAGAGTTCAAGTTCTGAGCCTTGGAACTCATAGACTCACAGACAAAACCCCTCAGTACTTAGCAAAAAATGTACATCAGAGTACTTACTCTATTCCAGTCTTGTAAGACCCCTCCTGGAATACTGCATCCAGCTCTGGGGTCTGCAACACAAGAAGGACGTGGATCTCTTAGAACAAGTCCAGAGACGAGCCATGAAGATGATCACAGGGCTGGAGCACTTCTCTGATGAAGACAGGCTGAGTTGACCCTGTTCAGCCTGTAGAAGAGCTGGCCTTGGGGAGACCTTAGAGCACCTTCCAATACCTAAAGAACTCCAAGTGAGCTGAAGAGGAATTTCTTGCAAGAACATGCTTGTGTCAGGACCAGGGGTAATGGCTTTAAGCTGATAGAGGACTGGCTTTCATGAGGTATAAAGCAGAAATTCTTCCCTATGGTGAGACACTCAAACAGATTTCCCAGAGAAGCTGTGGATGTTCCATCCCTGGAAGAGTTCAAGGGCAGGTTGGATTTACAACCTGATTTGATGGATGGCATCCCTGCTCATGGCCTAGAGGTTGAAATTAGATGATCTTTAAGATACCTGATAACCCAGACCATTTTATGACTTTGAATCTTGTTTATCACCTCATTCCTAATGTGCTTTTATCTCACAAAGTAGACACTTCTTAATAATTGGAACCAAAGTTTGTACGTATATGCAAGTATACATTGAAGGGAAGCTACACAGCATGTTTTTTATCATCTGAAAATTAAAGTGTTAAATAAACTTCTAATAACTTTTATTAGATTTTATTAGGATTTCTAGAGATGCTCAAGCAATACGTTAAAGTGATTTTCCCAAGACTATAAAAAAACCAAAAATAAATCATACAAAATTAAAAGAGAGTTTTAGCTAAGGACAGTTCTGGAAATTATTTAATTATTTTCAATATATTGATAACATGTCAACTCTTAAGCATCTTATTGATGCTTGAAAATAATTTTTTTACTGCTTTCTGCCTTTGTAAATAACATCTTTGAGACACTTGATTTTGAATTTCTACTTCAAAACATGAGCTTTCATCTTGCTGTGTATTTGGGCTGGCTGAGATGGAGATTTTTGTTATTTAGAGTATTTTTATCCCAGAGCAAATGCTGCATGCACTGAGGCCTTATTTCCCAGTTAGTGGCTGGGCATCACCTTGATGGGAAGTAGAGACATAGTGGGGAATTTCGGTTGCTCTAATTGTGAAGGGACAAGAGGTGGATTTTGTGTAAATTGTCCACTTTTGTTGACTCTAGGGACCCTAAAGAAATGAAGAGGAGGGGTCCTCCAGGTGTTGGAACAGATATTTGCCTGCAGCCCATGGTGAAGACCATGGTGGTCAAGGCCCTCTTCCCATGACTCATGGAGGTTCAGAGTGAAGATATCCACCTGTAGCCCCTGGCGGACCCACACTGGAACTGGAAGATGCCTGAAGGGGACTATGACCCAATGCTTTGCTGGCAGCACTTGTGACCCTGTGGAGAACCCATGCTGGAGCACTCTGTTCCTGAAGGAGTGCTGACAATGGAAGGGACCCATACTGGAGCAGTTTATGAAGAACTTCAGCATGTGAAAGGACCCATGTTGGAGAAGTTCATGGAAGACTGTCTCCTATGAGAGTGACCCCACACTGGAGCAGGGGGAAGCATGAGGAATCATCCTCCTGAGGAAGAAGGAGTAGCAGAAACAGCTGTATGAGGAACTGACCAAAACCCTTTTTCCATACCCCCTGCACTGGTCTTAGGGAGGAGACAGAGAAAATTCAGAGTGAAATTAAGCTCAGGAAGAAGTAAGGGAAGGGAGGAAGTGATAGGGGGTAGGAAAAGGTTTTGTTAAGATTTGGTAACATTTCTCATTATACTGCTCTGATTTGATTGGTAATAAATTCAGCTGATTTCCCCAAGATGAGTCTGTTTGTCACTGGTGAGTGACCTCTACCTGCCCTGATCTCAACCCATGAGCTTTTCCATATATTTTCTCTCCTGTGCCCAGCTGAGTAGGAGAGTGATAGAGCAGCTTTGATTAGCACCTGGAGTCCATCCAGGGTAAACACACCACACCTGTAGGAATAAAATCATGCTAGGAATAAGGATGCTAGGTGAAAGATAGAGGAGTTTGAGATTTTCTTCAAAGACAAGTAAGTATTTTTGAGGATTTTCATTTTTTTTATTTCTAAGTATAAACTGCTGCGTATGTGTGTATATGTGTGTTTTAAATTAATCTGTTAGCTAAAAAGTCTTCAACTCATTTTTTCTCATCTTGTAACTTGGAGATCAAAGTGAGATCTTGAGTGATACAGAATCATAATTTATGTAGAAATTCTTAATTTTTAGAAAGCATGGCCTATAAATGTTTTTGTCTCACATAGCTTTGGGTATTAATATTTTATAAAATGTAATTATAATCCAGTATGAAAGACATATTGACCTCTGTGTGACACTAGTTATTTTCAGCACAAGCTGCATTGAAATGCAATGAGAATAACAACGTGGCTTTGAGAAATACAGTTATGAAGAGAAATTATTTTGATTATACTGTGTTGTGCTGAAATTTGCAGTATCGAAGATTCATTTGAGAATAGTTTCCATCAGATAACTGAAGAAAAATATGTGAAAGTTTTAAAAACCTTTGGAACTGCTACAGGGAAAACTGTATATTGAGACTGGACAAAATAATCATAATTTGGAATAACAGGTGAATAATAAAGGCTGATGCATTTAATTAAGATCTGTGTGCCATACCGAGCATCTGTTTCCATTTCATCTTCTCCACCCAATTTCAACTCTATTAAGTTGGAGACATTTTTTTTTTTTATATTCTCTATTCAATATATATCAATATAAGTTCTGGTTTAAAAAAGAGAAACACTTACGCCTAATTAAATAATCATGAGAAAATAGTGACCACTGTTCTCAATTTATGTTCTTTGCCTCAACAGAAGATTGGGGGTAAGTATGTCAGATATAAGTATTTTTTAGGCTATTCTATACAGGAGAAAAAAAGCTTTAATTCACTAGAAGGACTGTGGACAATGTGCTACTCAAAGAGAAGTGATTAAGCTTTATTTAAATTTTTTCCCAATTATTTCATCAGTTGCAGAAACCAATTTAACCTGCTTTTAAAAATAGTAGTTTTCCTCTGGAAAAAAAAATTATAAATTTTCTTTCTTTTGTATTTTATTTCTTCAACTTCCTCTTTTTTGAATATATTCTTTCTTATGTATCTAATTTTGTCAAGGTAGACAGTTCTAAAAACTGCTTACTACAAATTAAATCTGAAACTTGGAAGAGAATTGTTCCTTGGAAGGTTCACAGCTCAGCCCTGTGTTTAGATACTCAGAAAATGACATATCTGGGTCACTATAGGAATGATGACAACTAAAAGGAGGATAATCTAATCCTGACATTTCCCATCCATTGCAAAGATTTCATGTTATTGGATATTTACTTTCAAATAAAAGTAAATAAAAATCTTCTACCCCAAGTCCACAAATGTATTTACAATATTGTTAGACTGGGTTGCATACTTCTAATTATCTAATTTTTTTTAATGATAATTTAGTTTATGGGTCTCTCTGTAGAAATAAGAAGTTGATTTTCAATCCACTTTGAAAAAATCATGCAGTAATGTATTCAGTAACTGTCCTGGTTTGAAGGACAGTTATCTGCCAATAAAGGCAGAAGCTTCTCTTTGAAATGGAGAATGTAAACCCCGTCCCTCCAAATTATTATAAATTTGAAATTAAGGGGCTCTCAGGCAAAGATATGGGAATTAGGAATTACAGTTCTTTACTGGGAAAATTAAAATAGAAATACAGTATTACTAAAAACAATCCCAACCCTGACAGAGTCAGAATACAACCTGATACCCTGTCAGTCGGGTGTTGGTAGCAGTCCGATCAAATGGTGGCTACAGTTCCCTGCAGTGGCAGGTGTGGTTCAGCTGAAGCAGTGCTCCTGTAGAAGGGTGCAGCCTTCCTCCAAAACTCCAGGGATGATGTAGAAATTATTTAGATGACTACTTCACCTCTGGAATCCAGTGGAAAGAAGGGTATAACTTGCTGTCCAGCAGCTCCGTTTTTATCTAGGTAGGAAAGGCTTGGTTCCTCCCCCTGGCTGGAGCATCTCTCAATGGGATGATGGAATTTTATCAGTCATACAATGGGACTTAATGGCCCAGCAGCCCCATCTTATCTTAAAGATGGCCCCTTAGCAGATAACGTGTACCACGGAGATAAGGATCACTGCCCCACCCGGTTTAACATATGGTGATAGAATGCACATTTCTGGCTACATCAACCCAACACAATAACTCACACTGGAAAACGATATCTTTATTGTAGCAGACAAACATGGAGCTGTGTGAACATGTACATTGATTAGACAGGGTGCTTATTCAAACACAGGTACTTCTCAGATTTTGTAAAGGAGAAGCTATTTTGGATTTTCTGAACTGAAATATTATTGATATTGCTGCTATTCAAGTAACTGAGTGAAAGTTCATATGTAGCTCACAAATTTAAGATAGATTTCTGAAACTTGCTGAAAAACTATGGTTGTACTATGGTTGTACTATGGTTCGAGTGAATCTGATTTTTCCCTGAAGTAAAAGTATATATGAAGTATTCTTAATAGTTTTTCAAATATGAATTTGGGATTATAGACTTTGAATTGCAGACCAATATGAAAATTGAAAACAAGGGAGTGTGATATTATTAAAGAAAATACTGAAAAAAATGTTTATTGGAACTCGAAGTTCATCATTTGTCTTAAGCTGATATTTTAAACAATTAAGATTTTAATGAATCAGAGGAGGTTTTTCTCTCATTCAGCAAATAGAACATGTCTGTTCCCAGGAAATGTAAAAGACCATTCTCACAGTAAAAAGACAATAAATGGCAGGTATCATCCTTTCATTCAAGAAGAAACTTGCACAGCAAGTTCCAAAGGATGGTCACCTAACATTTTTCTCATGAAGAATTAGAGGAATGGAGTAAATACCACAGGCTATTGTCTTAATCGATGTCTTGAGATTACTAAAGGCTGTTGTTTCAGGGTTTGATTAGCTTACTAATCAACAGATATTAGCTTACTAATGAACAGAACAACAAGATCATTAGACCATTAGAGAAACACCAGAAATTTGACATTAGACTGCTCTAATCCTGAGGTCTTATGCAATGGCTAATATTATGCCTAAAATGTTTGAAATTTATAAACTAAATGTCGAAAAATTTACAAAAGGAAAACGTTTCACATAGGGGCAAAAGACAGACAGCATGAATTAGGTACTCAACACTTCATTACAAGCTAACTCTTTCAGTTTTTGCAGAACTTTGACATAGTCCAAGTAGAACAATAGCCGGTAAAATAACAAAAAACAACTGTCATAGGGGGTAAATAATTTTGTAAGATGATGCTTGAATTCTAACCTTAGAAAAAATTTCAATCCAGACACATTTTTGTCTGAGGTTAGACAGGAAGATTCTGACACAGGAGCATAATTTCATGGCGTATTTTCATGGCATTTGTTCTATTGCAGACAAGCACAATTAAAATTACCAGAACTGAGTAAAATCCCTTCTACATAGTCTCTGGGAAATATTTTTGTAATATTTTTAATTATCCTCAATATTCATTAACTCGATACTACAACACTTAATGAGTTAATATCTTCATAGATACATATTTGTACCTTTCAACTACCTATGATTTTCCATTACAAACATCAAGGTAGCTTTGTGAGGCATATAATATTCCAAGTTTTCTTGTGAGATACAGAGGACAAGATCCATATCTGAAAAATACATTTGTCTGTGTGTGTACGTACATTAAAAATCAATTGTGTATTATTTTTCAGCATGTTGCAATATCTATAATTACTAGAAACAGAGGAAGAACAATGTTTTTATGTCTAGCACTAGACTGTAACTGCAAACAACTCCTCATTTTCAACTAGTTTTTTGTATTTTTGTTTTCTTGTGAGCATCTGCCTCTTTTTATTCCTCTCTAAAATACTTAATCAATTCAAGATCTTTACCATTTTTATATTGCTTAAGAACAAAGATTTTGAAAGTATGCTGTTTCCACTATTTTTTTGTCTTTCTTTTATCCTCAATCTTAATGGTGGTTTAATTCATAGGCTTGAAGAAAAAGTATTTTAGTCATGAAATAAAAAAGGTAAATTGAGATAATCATACTGATTACATTGAGGTATGTGATTCTGTGAACATTTCGTCTTAATAAAAGAAGTAAGGCTGATATACAGAACACATTAAATATTAATATTTTGTCTTTCTGCACATACTAATAGAAGAAACCAAACAATAAACAGGCGAAGAAAGTGAAACAATCTACTTATCAAACTAAAGCTTACAAGTATTTACTAGCCTAGCTCTGATCCCTTAGTGGCTAGAAATTTTGCAACCTGGTTGTAACTCTACTAGAAAATTGTATTCATATCTCTGTGAAGAGAAAAAATATCTGATTACAGAAAATAACCCTTTCACTTTTGACCTCCCATTTTATGAAGTACTTTTTTTTTTTTGTTATCTCCTTTAAGTAAACCTCCCAATGCCATGATCAACTTCTTTTTGAAAGTTAGAGGTTAAAATCATTCTCTTCACATTTTACTCCCAGACCTTACGTAGGATTCTAGTAAGCCCCTTATCAGCCCCATGGGCAGCCCCACTTCAACTTCTTCAAGAGAAAAGCAACATCAAAATATTTGGAGATTTTCAGAACTGTGTTGCAATATAAAATATTTATGCATGTAAATCAGAAGCACTTCTAAAGGACGGCAGGCATCTGCTATCTGTTCCCAAAAATGCCATTTTATTTTTAGAAGATTTCGGGCCACATGAAGTGCTGCAATGATACATTTCTTCTCAGAAACCAGTGGTACTGCTGATGGTAACTGGTGAGTGATCTCTTGCTGTCCTTATCTCAACCACGAGTGTTTCGTTACATAGTCACTCCTCTGTCCTGCTGATACGGTGTGATTGAACAGCTTTGGTTGGTACTTTGCATTCAACCAGGGTCAACCTACACACCTCAAGGGTTTGCATTGGGACCAATATTTTTCAATTTTTTTATTATAACATACTGCCTTCTCAGTAAATCTGCAGATCACACCAAGCTGTATGGTGCAGTTGCAACTATAGAGGGAATGGATGTCATCCAGAGGGACTTTGTACAGACCATGGGGCCTTCAGCAGCTCTGAAATAAACAGAGACCGCTGCTTCTTCTAGCAGGATCCATCTTTATTACACACACAGTATTTAGTAGTATTTATATGATTCTACTATTGGCAAGTTTAAAGAAAGTCTTGGGAATGCGCAAAAGGAAAGACAAAACAGCCACACAAGCAAACACCTGGGAGGGAAGACTTTTCTGCCCTTATCAGCCATTCACTCAAGCCACCTCCCAGTGTTCCAGAAGCTAAAAGAGAAACATTCACACATGGTGTTTATGGATGCAGCCATTCCTCTGTTATGCATCTTTCCCAAGAGGACACAAAGCCTTTATCAAAGTTAAGTGTGACAAGTTGCTCTTCTACACAGGACTCTCNCCAAGAGGACACAAAGCCTTTATCAAAGTTAAGTGTGACAAGTTGCTCTTCTACACAGGACTCTCGTTAAGGCCAGGATGGCTGCCACAGGCTGCTGCTTCCACAGGGCCATGTGAAACTCATGGAATTCAAGAGGATCAAGTGCCATGTCCTGCACTTGAGTTGAACCTATCTCCAATATCAGTACAGACTGGAGGATGAATTTATCAAGAAGACACCTGCAGAGAAGGGCTTGAACGTACTGAGGAATAAAAGATTGGACATGACCCAGTACTGTGTGCTTCCAGTGCAGAAAGCCAATCGTCTCCATATTTCAAAAAGAAGCATGGCCCAGAGGTTGAGAGAAGTGATTCTGCTGCTCTACACTTCTCTCATAGGATCTGATCTGTACTACTGCATTCAGCTCTGAGGTACCCAGCACAAGAAAGACATGGACCTATTGGAGCAGGTCCAGCAGGGGGTCACAGAAATGATCACAGAGCTGGAACTGCTCTCCTCAGAGAGGCTGGGAGTGTGTTGGTTGTTCAATATGGAGAAGAGAAGGCTCTGGCAGGACCTTATTGTGGTTTCTCAATACTTAAAGTGTGCTTATGAGAACGAAGAATATAGGCTTTTTACCATGGCTGTAGTAAAAGAACAAGGACCAATATTTTTTAAACTGTAGAGTTAGGCTGGACATAAGGAGGAAATTTTTACAATGAGGTTGGTGAGACACCTGAACAGGTTGCCCAGAGAAATTGTGGATGTCCCATCGTCGGTAGTGTTCAAAGTCAAACTGGATGGGGTGAAAGATGTCCTTGACTGTGGCAGGAGGTTGGATTAGATGGTCTAGAGGAATATCTCTACCAATCTAAACTATTCTATGAAATCTGGCACAAAAAATGGCTGCTTGTATATATTTTGTTTGAAAAGCAAGAGTTTAGTTCTGAAGACAATGACAATAGCTGAAAGAATTTTTTTTTAATAAAATAATAAGGAAAGGATGGTTTGCACTGGATACCAGAAATCCTAAAGATGCAAAATAACTGGCTTTTGATAATGGTCTATGTAGTTTTGTTCATGTCTGTGAGCCTTGCAAATTCCTTCAGAGTTTACAGCTAGACAACTTTAGCAGGTACAGTAGTAAGAGTTTCCCCTACCAATTCTTTAAGCAAAATGTCTGTATATAACTGAAAAGTGTGTTGATGATTTTTGTTGATGGATTTTAAACTATATTATCCATAATATTGACAAATAAAGTTTGTGACAATGATTAGGTCCATATACAGCTAGGTGTTTTTCCAGAATGGAATTTTGATGCAAATGAAAGCACTGGCAGGTTTTACTGGGTGATATTAAAAGGATATATAAGGTTAAGTGTTATTTTTCTTTCAATTTCCTTTCAATTACTATTTTATTCTATATATTTTGAATGTTTTTTAAAAATAATTGTTTTTATCTATTGTTTTCTATTGCAAATTAGGTTATTATATTGTTATTCACAAAGCACTGTGATAATCAAATGCTAATCATAGTGGAACTTCAAACTCTAATTGTAATTAGTAAGGAATAAAAGGGTACGCTTCATTAAGGTGCACCTTTATAGACATAACTGATCATTGTGCAAAACATCAATTTCAGTTTAGATCTAATTACAGTCAAAACTAAACCCAGGCATTTTCATATTAATAGAACTACAAGTGACAAATTAAAATTACAGTCTTGTGAAAATATGTTTTATTTATAATTTTACATTCTCATTTACAATAGTCTTCTGAGTTGAAAGAAATACATTCTACAGATTGGAACCTGCATTTAATACAGATATCTCATAAATAAGTAAAAATATGTAAATAGACAAATTATATATATTTTTAAAAATATAGAAATAATTTTAAAATGCAAAATGCTCTAATCTCTACTTTTATGGAGAAGTCAAAGTCAAGATTTTTTTCATTTACTAGAACATCCAACCTTTTCAGTAATAAAATACTACGTTCTCCAAATATCTCTCTCTGTCTTGTTACTCCTACTAAGGGCCTTATCCTGAAACAATGAGTTTAGTAAATTTGTTTCCACATTAAAAAAGGCTGTGATGAGTTTTGTTGTTGTTACAATTCCTATCATTATCGTTGTTGTAGTTATTATCTTCATCTTCATCATCAGCATAAAATCATAGAATCATTAGGATTATTAAAGACCTTGAAGATCATCAAGTCTGTCTATTGACTCAGCACTGCCATGTTCACCCCTAGACTATGTTTCCATGTTCCACATCCACTCTTTTTTAACACTTCCAGGGATGATGATTCCACAGCTTCTCTGGGCAGATTGTTCCAATACATGAACACCATTCCAATGGAGAAAGTTTTCCTAATATCCAGTCTAAATCTCCCCTGGCACACCTTGAGGCCATTTCCTCTTGTCCTGTCACTTGTTACCTGAGGGAAAAGATTGACCTCCACCTCACTACACCCTCTTTTCAGGCAGTTGTAAAGAGTGATAAAGTCCACTTTGAGTCTCCTTTTCTTCAGACTAAATAACCCCAGCTCCTTCAGCCACTCCAAAAATTCTCTTGTAAACCATAAATTAAGTAAACATCCGACTCTACACATTTTGATTAAACCAGTCCTAGTTTGAAAGACAGGTGTCTGCTAGGGAAAGCAGGGCCCTCCCTTGAAATGAATAAAGTAAATCCTCTCCCTCTGAATTAGTATAATTTTGAAATTAAGGGGTTCTCAGGCAAAGATATGGGGATAGGAATGACAGTTCTTTAGTAGTATATATAACAAGGCAAACAAAACAACACCAACCATGGAACTAACAACAAACAGATAGTAACCCAGTTCCAGTCCTCTCAGCTGCAGCACCCTTCCCTCTGGTGCACGTCCCCTCCCAGCTGGCAGTGAGCGCTGGCAGATTCCTGGTGGGCAGGGCAGGAGCAATGATCCCGCATGGATGCAGGGGTGCTGAGGTGATGGTGGCTGTGTCCCAGATGGGAAGGGTGGAGGAGAGAGACAGGAGACTTGGAAACAGCAAGCTGAAAGTGGGAGTATGTCCTAGCAGGCCCGGGTGGCAGGATCCAACAGCAGAAGAGGAGGCAGCTCCTGGCATTGGGATGGCAGGGGATACCAGAGACCTTCCTTCTCCAAAGCCAAGAGGAAGCAAGAGACAGCAACTGACCCCCCACCCTCCATTTACCTGCTTCTAATCTCATGCTGTTGTCCACCCCTCCCTCCGAGAGAAACTCCCAAAAAAACAGGGAGGTTCCCCCTCCCCCCTCTCAAGGACCTAGCCATCTTAGCATGTCAATGGGAAAAATTTCCACAGGCAAAGAGGAAAGGAAAAACCAACCCCCAACACCAATCAACACTTTTTTTCTATATACCAGTGCTTCACCTTTATGGATTTTTTCCCTTTGTTGTGGTGTTTTCACATGCTGAGGGTTGCATCAGGACTACTACTTTAAGGTCTGCCCATGTCTGCAATAGTGCCTATTTCAGTAGCTGGCAACCATGGGACAAATGGGAAACAGGGCTATATTCTTATTTCTGATAAGAAATTAAGTATATCAATCAAAATTTAGTGTCAGCTTAGTCCCATTGATGAGCCTCTTAATATCATCAATGTATTTTGTTGAGATGAAGCAGAAGCTTTTCAATATCGCAGTTGTGGTTGACTTTGAGGTGGAAGTCATCTCTGGAAGGTCCCACAGTCCTGTGTCCTGAATGTGTGCCATCCCTTAGTGTACTTGATATTCTTTGACTATGAGGCAGAACTTTAGGAAGAAAGGGAACATGGTAAGTATTAGTAAGTGCCTTGATCCAGATGGGACCTTGATTTAAGTGTTGCCTCTCAGCGTGACAGGGAGGAATTAATTGTGAGAATGATACTTTTTGGATGTTTACCATGCCACTAAGCGTCTGTCTGCCATTGCAGATAATGAAAATCTGATCAGTAAATAGAAGGATGCCTGCAGCACAGTTCAGTTCACCAGGTGTAGGAGTATCTACTTTGAGGTAAGCTAAATCTCTCCCTGGGCTCAACTGACTTTTTTGATTATATTGTCATTAAACAGAATGAGACTTAAGAATTTTGCCCCAGTATCTGTAGACTGAACAGCAAGCTACTGTAATTCGAGTAATAGTTTTTGTACTGTGCTCGTAAAATGAACCAGATCTGAAGGAATGTCCTCCCTTCCTATCTGTGGATATCTCTTCATTTGGCACTTTTGTGTATAGAGTACAGCATATATGATAAATATTTCCTGATGTATGCTATAAGCTAGAGCAATGAAATTTATAGACAAATTTGTAGAATTTTAATATATGATTTCTCCATGATAGAGGGATCTTTCTCATATGTATTAAGCAATAAGGGCTTTGTATTGTTTTTTTTTCATGAGAAGGTGTCCTGGGGTGACTTTATGATGATGAATTGTACCCCCCAGATATAAAATTGTCTATTTAGCCCATTGAAAAGAATTAAGTTCTGCACCTTTAAAACTAGATCTGAGAGTGGAGGGAGGGGGAAGCAGTGGCTTCTGCAGTTTGAGTGTGCAGAGGCTTCATTCTCACTCCCCGGAATTCGCTTTCTCTCGGTGTGTGCTGTCTGCAGCACAGACTGCAGGAGAGAGCTCTCTTTTGCTTTTAGTTGCTTTTAGCTAGCTGAGGCAGAGAAGGTCCCCAGAGTGTGGCTTTTCTTTTTCTTGGTGCTGTTCAGCCCTGCTCTGGACTGAAAACCCAGAAATCACCGGGAGCTCACGCCCATGTCCCACCGGGGCCAGGACATGGCATTTTCCAGCAGGAGGGACTGACAGAGACTGAGTGAGCCAAGCTACAGCCCATGGAAAGGACTCTCTCAGAACAAGGAGAGGTTCCATGGTTTAGTATTATTCATTTTTCCATGTTTGTGAGTACTTTGCTTGTTAAACAAACAGTTTTTTCCACTTTTCTGAAGGAGATTTTTGTCTCCCAAACTAGTAGGGGAGAGGTCACTTGAATTTGCTTTCTAGAGGGACCGTTCCAGAGGTTTCCTCCCAAATTTGCCCTAAACCAGGAAAGATGGGTAGTCTATTTAAACGAAATTCTGCTAAATATTCTATTTTGGAAGCTTATACTTAAGATCCTTTCTCACAGTTCACCATAAGATAAAGACTGTCCCACTTATAACTCAGTTTCTGAGGCCTTAGATGTGCCATTGCACATCTAAGTTACAGCAGTTTAAAAATTCATTGTGCATCCATAGAGCTGCAGTTACTTAACTGTGTCATTTCGTCACCACAGAAAGCCTACAGAAAACCAAGCTGGTTAAAGCATTTTACTGTGACTGAAGTACTTCATTTTGTCCTACATTTGCCATGAGCTGTGTTCATATATGCTTTCACTATGGCTGTGTTCACATGTGGTAATGCCTCAAGTATCAGTAACTGAATCATAAGTCTGAGCTGTAATAAATATTCAGTTTCCAGTAGATAGTATAGCAAATGTGTACCAGAAAATTGAAGAGACTTAATCTTCTGTCTGGTCACAATACACCCTCAAGTCCTTGCTCCTGATCATTTAGTGTCACAGTAGATCAACTTATGTGACTTATTTTTAATTTTTTAAAATATTATTATTATCAATAACAACAACAAAAATAACAGCAGCAAACAACAACAACAACAAAAACAACAACAACAACAACAACAACAACAACAACAACAACAACAACATAATAATAATAATAATAATAATAATAATAATAATAATATTCTCCAGAGAGGATTAGGTTGCATGGCAGAGAAGGATCTGGGGTGTGCTACAGTAAATTCCATTTTCCAAGATTGTGGGTGCAGTGCATAATGCTGTAATTGGTGATGTGAACGCCACCTATCACAGAGTCATAGAATCATATAGTGGTTTAGGTTGGAAGGGACCTTTAAGGGTAATTTACTACTATGTTTCCAATGCATATCTAGGTCAGTTATTATTTGGAAAATTCTCTTTCAATTCACAATCATGAATGCACTTTTAAAGATTTTTAGACTGAATAGCTCAAAGTACTGAATTTATTTTTCCTCTGCCTTTCCCTAAAGGGTGTATGAGTTGGTTTGCCTTAAGTCAGAAACTAAATTTATTGTTTTTGAATCTCAACATTGTCCCCTGTGTACTAGAACATTTTATGTGTTTCACTGGACTGACTTTTCCCTTATTATCAACAGAATATATACACCTGTATGGATAATAAATCAAAGTCAGTAGGTTACAAAATTCTCAGAAATAATTCTGAAGACATAAAATATAGTTGTGTGAAAATCAGGAGAAGCAGATTCCATAGTACAAGTGTTTATGTAAATAGGACAAACCAAGAAAAGGTTTGTTAGATCAGCTGTTACAGTGATGTAAAACAGCAAAGCTTGATGACAGCACTCTGCTGAAAGACATGCCAACATCTAGTATATTTACAAAATGTAGGAATAAATTTTCTTAACTCCCCAAATATCTTGCTGAAATGCTTTTTTTTTTAACATGGGCCCATTTACATGTCTTGAAAGTATAAGCCAAATAACTTCTCCAAAAAACAATGTCAGGGAAACACTTAGCTCTTTTCCCCATCAGAGCACCATCCTCTCCTGTTCAAAGTACTCTGCCAATCACATCTGGCTGCCCAGACTCCTTGAGGGAAATTAAATTCATCTATGTTTAGATATCTGCAGTTATCTATTTATCCTGTGTAAAGATCTTCTCCATGGATGTTACAGATATATAGACACTTCCAGCAGTCTGATTTTACTTGATTTTAGGACAAAATGACTCATGGTCTAAAAAAATTTTTTTCCCCTCCCTCCTTCAGTTTTTTTACAGGGAATCTAGGTGGTTGGCATGAGTATTTAGCTGCAGACATCTAGCATGAGATGGGATGAAACACCCATCCTTATGCTGTAAACTTAAGGTATCAGCAATAGCAATTGATAACTGCAAGAAAATGGCACCCAAAACTTAAGTTACCCCCTGAGTATTTTGATTGCTTGGTTGGTTTTTGTTTTCATGTTAATAAAACAGTTTTACTACCTGGATGCACAACACACATTTAAAGATGCAGATCCACTCATTACTTGCTGTACCTTTCAGGCAGAGATCTTCCAATCTTATCTTGCATTTATTCATGCAGATAAGTTTGGGTAGGCAGCCAAAATGTGGACAGAATCTTATCTGACAGAATACTGACATCTGTCACTGGTTCCTTTGGCTTTATTTATGCATGTAGGTTAAAGCCATGCTGTATGCTGGATTTCAACTGATTACTCTAAAATTATTCAGAATTTTCTTTGGCCAATTAGAAATCCCTCCAAAAATTCTAAGCCACAGATAACTCATGATAAACAGTTTCTGTATGTTTCCTATTTACTTAGGAGGCTAAGAATTTCCATGAAAGCCTTCTGTGACACCTGGCCTTAGTATATTGTTTTTGTTTTTTTTTAATTTGCTGGAAAAGTCAGATTTGCTAGAAAGAAGTGTTTGTTAGAGGTAGCAAGGTAACAAAAATATTCCTGAAGTGCATGAGAAAGAGTAAGATGCTTGACCTTCTTTCTGATCAGTCTACTAATAGTACGATGGCACATTAAAATTGTTATATGTTGAATCAGATTTCTACAGATCTGTATCATCCTGTTTCCAGATATCATTTTCTCACCAGCTCGATGTTTAGCAGCTGGCATTCAGCTTGCAGTGCTGTTTTTTGAGTAACATGCTTAAATACTAAGAATTCTATTGTTTTCCTACATTTGCTATATGCCAAACTACATGTATTACAACTTACCATAGGCAAATGCTGCGTAACACAAAAGTAATTGAATGATAAATCCTAAAAAGGATTAATCAGACAGAGATTAAAACAATTTCTCACTTTTCCTAAATAATAAATAGGATTTAGGCTGTATTGCTTTTTCCTTCAATGGAAAAAGGGAGGAACTGGAAAATACAATTGTAAGAGAGGAAAACTCTTATGCAGTTCATGTCTTTACAGCCTCCTGGAGGAGATCAAATGAAGCAGATAAATTATACCCTTTTGAATCTGGTATGTTTGGGGATGATCTGTGGTTCTGAAAGAGAAGCACTAAAATGTGTTTATTATTAGTAAGTTTAGGCCATTAGACTAGCCACAGAATTAGGATCTAGAGACTCTTTAACTTTGTGATCTACAAAATCCTTAATAACCCTCTGTTGACATCAATGGAATTTACTTTTTGGTGTTTACTGTCTCATCTGTAAGAGAAGGATAATACTTATCAACCTCACAGGGATTGTGTAGGATTAATTATTTAATAGTTAGACACTGATGTAAAAGGCAAAGTATTCTATTGCCTTCACAAATACTGAAATATTACACCGTCATCTTGCAGTATCTAGCTGAAGGTGAAAAGAGACAGTGTCTATTGTGTCAGCAGTAACATGCATGAGAAACTGCAGCATTTTGTTTTTGTTGAAGAAAATCTAGGTTTCCACAGCAGAAGTTTAACTCCTCTTTAAGCAACTTATATTCTATATGCAGTTTGAGTAAGCTGGTCATGGGAAAAAGACTGAAGAATGATAAACAGAATATAGGGAGAGCAGTGCAAGTCATTTTAAAAAAAAATTGAGACTCACAGATTTGTTCTCAGAGACATTTTTGTGCCAGATAATGCAAGAAGTATATGTTAGTTGGTTGAATCGTATAATTTTTCCCTTCTTTTTCCAAATATTGAAAATGTTCTCAAATGTAGCTAGTCCTTTCATAATTTTTTATACTGAATTCTTTTGTTGTGAAATCTTTCATGAACTGGACAGATGTCATAATGCACAAAATAGATATTTAAGTTCAAAAACCTTACATTTCACTCAACTGGAAATAGATTTTTATCATTCTTCTTCAACCACTTAGGTATTCACCACTTTTTGAAGAGTAGCTAGAGAAGAAACTGGTAATGTCTGAGATATTTAATTACTGGACAGTAGAAGAAATCTGATTAAAAGATTACTGGTGAAGGTACAAGCACACTTTTGGTATAGCAGAGTGTGCTATTTCCAGCACAGACAGGACGGTCAAGAGTTTTGTTATTTTAAAAATAGTGAAATAGTAAGGTCTTGAACTAAGAATGAAGTTCTACCTTCAGGTGACAAGCAGGGTGTATGGCATGATTCTCTGTATGTAACATGCTTTGTGCACTGTTCATTGGCATGGTATAACTCTCCCAGCTTGAGTGGATACTCTACAGCCAGCGATTGCCTTCCATATAGATTCATTTTGCTTTACTTTGGTAATGAGAAGGGTTTGTTCATATTTTCTGATATCAAAATGCTCAAAGTAAGATCAACAGGGAATTACAATCTTGACCCTGAATCTTCTAGTATGTATGGGTAAATTTACATATCTGAGTAGCTACATTGACTTCATTATGACTATTCACACGAGTAGTACAAAATATAGATGATTGCAGGTCAACCCTGAGGCAGCATTTTCTGCTTTATGCATTTTACTTTACTGAGTGACTAAAGGCAAAGTGTAAGTCAATAGTCCCACAGCTGTATGCAAAGAGAAAAAGTTTTTCACTTTCCTTTCAAAGTTAAGTGAATATATTTTCAAAGTAGTGGTTGACAGAACTGTTTCACACAGTTTTGTGTTGTTTTACAGATTTATCCAGTACCAAACTCATTAGCATCTCACTCTATACATATAGCTCTGATCAGATTTTCACAAAGCTGCCTAAACAGCTTAAAAGTACAAAAAATTACAGTAACACTAATACTAATCATATCAGTAGTGTGCTGTTTCACTGTCTCATGAGGCAGTAATGTAGTTCTCATATTGTAATGAATTGTTCATTCCTTGGCTTCATAGTTTGGGAACAGGATCATAATCTCATAAAAGAGCATAATCCCACTATTATCACTCAATTACTACATTCCAGTGTACCTGTTTATTGTAGCTTTACTAAAGTTCTGTAGCTATTAGCCTTCCAGAATCAAAAAAAAACTGTCCACACCCAATATAAAATGCTTCTAAAACTTGCTAATTTTATTTTTTCATACCAGGGAGAAATCAGATTTTAAAAACAAAGAAGTCTATACACACAACACAAATGAGAAATCTACTGGAAGCAATATAAGGGCCATTCACTTAAGAATTTGACTTGATGGTCCTTATGGGTGTATTCCAACTCAGAATATTCTGTGATTCTGTAAATTCTTATGCAATTATACTATCCATAATCATTTCACCTGCGTTGCCTAGTGGCATGTGGGATTAAAGCCACATGACTCCAACTGACTTTAATGGAAATCAGATAGCTAAAACCATTTGAAACTGAGACTCTGAGAAAAATGTATAAAACACAGGACATTATGATAATCCCATTACAAACTCAGTCACCACTTCTACCCTTCTCATAAAGATGATTGTCATGACAATTCACAGTCTGTCTGCTCTGTAGGGATTTACTGCTGAGCAAGCAATGCATTAATCAGAGCCTAATAAAATTAAATTCAGTTTGCATTCACATGGCACAGATATAAAAGGCTACTCAAAATGCCATGCAACACGTAATTAGTGTAATGGCTTTTAAAAGGTATATAAAGACAGAAAAACACACCAGCAGTGTGAATAATAGTATGGAGATTAAATGTTAAAGACTTAAGTTCTTATCTTTACTTTTATTCATACATTTGTATTGTCAAAATTTAAAAAAAATATTTTAAGATATGCAAGGAAAAGGGCATTATAAAGATATCTTTTGCATCTGCGAGCACAAGCTTTGGGAAGGACCTTTTATAATTATACTGTGCAGGTTTGAAATGTACAGTTTAGAAAGCCTCTGTACAGTGAAAATGCTTCCATGTTTGGTAGTTCTAGATATGCCTATTCTACCCAAGATGGCAGATCACAAGGTATTTAAAGGCATGTACAGATTGCCTAAATATTTTACTTAAAATTTTATCTGCCAGGTTTTCTTTGTCTCCAGATTTATTCTGGAGTTTCCACGCTTCTGATATTATCTGTTTCAGCATTAACCTGAACCTAACTGGTTATAATGACGTTTATTCCTAAAACAGGAGCTCTGAAAGAGAACCAAAATTATTCCACATTTTTAACTTAGACTGAAAAAAGGGAACCTTCGTTTTTTTTCATAAAATTACACGTCATCACTCGCAGAAGAAATCACCAGTGTTTGAAAAATCTGGAGAAAAACTCACAGACCTTGGCTTAAGTGAGATTGGTTAAGCAATATCCACCTTATTTTGTATTCTCTTTATGTTGAATTTCAGTCTTCCACTGCACTTGCTTACATTAATGAAAAAAAAAAAAAAGCTGTTTCTTCTGCTCTCTTTTTTTTGTAGTTTGAGATTGATACTTTGGATGTTCTTCATGACTGCATATAATCATGAGATTATAAAACAAATTCTATTCAGTGAGTAAATTTTCAAATTTCTTGTACTTCAAAGCAAGCCAGTAAATCTAGATTAAAGTTTTATGTGCACAAACCAACATGAGATTCTCAAAGAAGCTGATATTTAGATAACTATAAGAATGGTGGATAATGTTGACTTCTAGGGTGTTCGTACCATATGTCATATCTATCAGTCTTTAATTTAGATTCAATTTTTTCTTCTTACTGCATTGTCGATAACATCAAGATTTTGTGAGGGATTTTTAAGAGTTATCTTCAAGAATTCCTGTGGAAAATTCAGACTACTTGAATATATCTATAAAGAACTTAAATATTTTCTTTTCTACTGATTTCATTTGGTATATTAGTTGTGGGCTTAAAGTCCATTGTATACTTTATTAAGAGGCAAATGATAGTAAAGTCCTAAGAGCTGGTAAATTTGTTTTGTAACATTGTTCAATATTTTGAGATTTCTGGATGAAAGGTTTTATCATGGAATGACTATTATCTGGCTGTCCTGGTTTCTGGGACAGGTGCCTGCCAAAAAAGGCAGAAACTCCTTTCTTGAAGTAGAGAATTTGAAATCAAGTACTCTAAGGCAGAGATAAGGGTAGAAATAACAGCTCTTTACTAA
>WBND01000695.1:0-38721 GCA_013398595.1 Tychaedon coryphoeus
ATATATATATAAAAAATATATATATACCAGCCTGAACTTCTGCTGCAAGCTTTCTGCTTTCCTCATGCTTACCTGAATTTAAATGGTGGTCCCACCACCATAGTCTTATTGCACAGAAAAGTCCAAATTTTTCCTCCTCACAGAAGGGTCTCTGTTGAGCTAAAGCTCAGAGGACAGGACAAGCCACAATCTCATTTGGTGCTGCCACCTTTCCCTCCAAGTCTGGGAAAACAACACCACAGCACAGATTAAACAATGAGAAACCCAAAGGACCTATCAGCCCTCAAACATGAATTTAATTGACCTCTGTTGAATCTGCCATCACATGACAGTCTTTAATTAATTAGATACATATTTGTGCCAATTACACATTTGCAGTTACCTAGTGGTTCATTACTAGCTCCATTTTTTGGCTATTGCTGAGTTCATGAACAGAATAGGCAGAATTATTAGTGTGTCTCTAGACAGAAGTTGTTGCAAGTTTTTTCTTGTCTATTAGATCATAGAGAAAAAGAGTTTTAAGATTCTCATATTGATTTTGGAATGTTTATTGACAGAAACATTGACTGATATACTATTTAGTGGAAATTATACTCATATATTTTGACACTAATTTTCTTCTCTTCCACTTTTTTTGTACAAAAGAACACTCCCATGAAAATTGTTTCTTTATTTTCTTTTCATGAAATACATCTGAACTTTCTACTTCTGTTTCCCACTAAATTTTCCATTCTCAATAAAGTATTTTAGTATCAGAGAGAGTCTGAAATCCAGCAGAACCAACTTCAAAATCCTTACAATGCCAAATTCTAATAGAAGAGGTTGGTAATATTCCAGTGAAAATGTTTGAGGATATATATTAGGAGACATATCAGATTCTCTAAGTCTCCATATGTTCCAAAAAAAAAGTTATTTTAATTTTCCCTCAAAGATACCTTAGCAACATTTCTTCTGTTATCTCTTTGGCTTTCAGCAGCCTTCTCTGCTTCATCTTTTACATTAATGGAAACATATGGCCAGATAATAAAATAAATATGCATCTTGCTTTTGCATTTTATGCCCTGGAAAACTCACCAGTCCACATACTTTAAGTCTTTCTCTGGCTTTGTTACAACGTTCTCTCATTTGAGTAATAGTTTCTGTTGTATCAGTCATTATATAAAAATTGATAACGAATTTTCTTTATGTAGTTAAAAAGAAGGCTGTTATGTTGACCGGATTAATTTGCTTCATTCTTTCTAAAATAGACCTATTTCTACAATATAATCCAAATTAAAGTTTGTTAGGTACATGTGCTCTCAGAACCACAGAATCAAATAGAATCATGGAACAGAATATGCTGAGTTGGAAGGGAACCATCAGGACCATGGAGTCCATCCCCCAGCGCTGCACAGGACACCCCAAGAATTGACACATGCCCAACAATATTATCCAAATGTTTCTTGACATGTCAGGTCTGCTGCTGTGACCACTTCCCTTGGAGTCTGTTCCAGGGCCCAACATCCCTTTGGGTGAAAAATCTTTTCCTGATATTCAGCCTAAACCTCCCCAGACTCAACTACAGACCATTTCCTTGGCTCCTGCTGCTGGTTGTGAGATTGAAGAGATCAGTGCCTGCCCTCCCCTTCCCCTCACAAGCAAGTTGTAACTGCAATAAGGACTCACTTCACTCTCCTCCAGGCTGAACAGGCAGAGTGACCTCAGCTGCTCTTCATATGGCTCCTTCACCAAAACTTTTACCATCCTCATTGCCCTCCTTTGGACAATCCCTAATAACATAATGTCTTTTTCATACTGTGATGCGTGCAGAACTTGAGGTGAAGCAACACCAGTGCAGAGCCGAGAGGAAGAGTGTTCTTCTTCTGCTGGCTGGTGATGCTGTGCCTGATTCACCCCAGGACATGGTTGACCCTCCTGGCTGCCACAGCATTTTTCCTTTTCATATATTTGGTTCCCCCCTCTTTTCTCATCCCTCTAAAAGAGGTTTCTGTTGTTTTCTATCAGCTAACAGGACAATCAAAGGTGCTGGAATTTAGGCTTAACTTTTAGCCAAATTTTCTTTAATCTCCTTTTCCTTATTCTCTTTAACTTTTCATGTCTTTCTTTCATAAAGGTTGTGATGTTACCCTGACTTCAGGCAAATGACTCAAATCTGCCCAGATAACCCAACTCACCCTGCTTTTCCCATCAGGAAACTTTTGAATATGCATCTTGTACAATTCTTTGATAACAGGCATCCAGCCAATGCAATATCCTCTGGAAAATGCCTAACATTCAAAGCATATTATCCCTTAGATTCATGAAACTCCAGCTTCCTAAAAAATCTTCTGTCTTTTGCATGGGCCTGATGTGAAGAGATTTCCACATCTACACTTCCTTTTCTCTAGAGAGTATCCAAATAGGGAAAAGTCTAACTTCTGAAGATGGAGATATCATTGGTGGTATAACTCTAGGTGTCTGAGTCAGGGTGAGAAGAAGGGAAAATTTCACTGTGCAATTTGTTTATCTTTGGAGCCAGAATATAATAGCAGCCTGCCAGAAGTACCCCAGACATAGTGTATTTGTGTGATTTGTAAATTTGGTGTAAAGAATTAAATTTTAAACACCTTTAATAAGGCTGTGGTTTTTGCAACTGATAGAAGCAAACCAACTTGTACTGAGGCCAAAATTAATTTAATATTAAAAGTGTAGGTAGTATGTGTTAAAAAACAAGATTATCCTTTTAAGTTCAATAATGATAGTTGAAATGCAATGGTAGAAAATGGCATATTTAATACGAAGTTTTGTCTTGCTTTAGTAAAAGAAAAAATCAGAGAACCTGTTGAAAAAGTACAATTGATTATACAGATACCATATTTTAGTATGACCTGAGAGTACATGTTTAGCACATGCTGAAATACCAGTCCAGGCTGAGGGGCTGGATGAAGCATTTTGTAACCTCAGTCTGTCCTCCCATCCAGTTTCCATTTGTGCAAAATCCAGGTCACATAGGACGAGCCAAATAGCACAAGTCCAAACCTTACCCTGATATGAAAATCTGGATACAGGATGGCTTGGAGCCCAGAAACTCTCCTAGGTCTCACAGTTTGCACATAGACTGAAACAACACAGAAATGCCAAAAGTGATCTCCAAGACAAGGAATATGCCACCTTCTTATGCCACAGAGAGAATTTTTAAAACCAAACCAAAACAAACTTTTTGTGGATAATAGTGGCAGTGAAAACAACTGCATTATAGTTCTTTGCCATTTTATAGAGTATTTTCAGCCACAGTGCACAACTGTTCATGGCGTGCTTTTCCCATTTGGTTCTTTACTGTGGTGTGAATATTTTCATGGCTGTTGTAGTCACTGCATTAGCAGTATTTATGGATCCTTTGCATTCTGAAAAGTGAATCTGAAGATGTTTCTGCATATCTGAAGAACATAGATGTAAATCCTCTAATGCAGAAGGGGAAATGTCAGAATCAGATTCCATCCTTTACAATCTGCCATATGATTGCTCTATGAGTTCATAGAGAGTCTGGGCCAGATTCTCATATCTTTGCACCAGACTAATCGTAAAATTTTGGCCAAATGTGCAGGATGAAAATAAAGTGAGCTTTGACACTTAGGGGACTATTACCTTTAAGCACCTGAGCTTAGGTTCAGAAGGCAGTTCAGAGAGGTTAACCTGTTAGAAATGGTAAATCACAATAAGAGCAATGCTTTTTCCCTTGACTGCAGCAGGAGCTCAGAGAAAACTAACCTAATTTAAGCTGTGGTTATATGGTCACTTGAACTCTGCATAAATCTCCATAAATATGGACAGAGAGTGTTTCTGTCTACCCACACATATTTCAGAAGTCCACATCTGAACTGGCATGTAAGTAAACTGATCAAAATGGGGAGATGGGGAAGGGGGGAAAGTAAAGATTTGGAGATTAGTTTTTAGTCATGGCAGTTCCTGAATCCTAGTCTGGGAACAAGAGCCTGCAAGAAAGCCCTTGCTGACAGAACCAAAGAGAAATACACAAGGATAAGAGGGAGGAGAGGCCTGCCTCTTTAGACAGCACCATGGTGTTGTGTTATAGTTCTGTGGATGTGTAAGACAGACTTAATTTACTCACAGACAGTATGTAGTACTGAGTCATGCTAATAATGTACATCTCAGTGGAACTGATTGTGGAATAAATTTCCAAAGTACCAGAAAAATGTTGGTGTTTCATTACATTTAGGGAGTACTGCCAAAACTTTGTCCTTGGTAAAAGACTTCTACCTGAAACACAAGCATATTCATTGTATTAACCAATCTTTCTCCTACCTGAGTTATCAAAACACTTCAGGCATAGAAGTGGCTCTGTAACTCAAAAGAGAAGTGCCAAAGAGTGTGTGGATTGCTGCAGTCTTTGTGACCCAGCTAAGAGAAAGGTGTTCAGATGTTACGGAGCTGGGAAGCAGCTCAGCCCCTTGAATGCAGTGTTTGCTTTACAAGTATTCCTCTTACTTTTAGCAGAGTGGCTCACAAATCATACCTCAGTGTGAAAAAATTGTCTTACGAACTATTGCTAATATTTTTCATTGTGTTACAGATATTTCTTCTGTTGTGCTCAGCTTGGTATTCTTGTGGTGGAAAACAACTTGATTTGGCTTTTGTTACATACTGACATTAATCCAGGAGTTTAGACTCCTAGTCTACTGTGTTCAGAACACCCAGGAGGACCTCAGACTACTACTTTAAATTCATAAAATAAATATCAGGTACTTGCAGACCAGAATCACGCCTTGAATTCAGAGTATTCCTGCTTAGTTCAAGTATGCATACTACTTGTCCTGCCACCAGAAACTACAGTTAATACCTACCCCTACATAGATATAAAAATAGATATTTTGGAAAAATTTTTCAAACTAAAAAAAAAAAACAAAAAACAAACAAACAAACAAACAAAAACACAACCCAAAAAAAACCCCTGAAATGCAACATAATAATGAATGAAGATCAATATAAGCAGTTTGTGCAAGTTCGTTTGCTGAGGGCTGAATGGGGCAGATAATATATTAATGGTATAAGGAAAATATGTTTAACAGTTTAGCTCCTGTTCATCTGTCTTCCAGGCCATAAGTTCAACACCAGAATACAGATCTTCAGTACAGATATTATGATTATTTATTGTATGTTTTGCACTGGTTTTTATTGTTTCAAGGAAAATCTGGGCCTTGTAGTCCTTAACAATTTTGAGCTCATGGTTACAAATGGCTCCAGTCTCAAACACAGCTGAAGAACGTTCATACACAGCTGAATTATATATTTTTTTTTATTATCCTCAGCATTATGCTTTAATGATTTAGGATTAAATCCTTGTGTTCTTACATTATCCCCTTTACTCTTTTTTGTTCCCATTACAGAAAGTGTGAATTTTTTTTAAATAAACTGCTCGAGTTGGCCTAGCAACAATAATGTAAATGTTCACCCAGTAATGGAAGAAAGAATAAAACATTACCTCCTTCTCATTTCCCTCAGAGAATTCAGCAGCCCTAATTTTGCATTTTTACCTTGAAATCCTGAGCTGTTTTGAATTTTAGCATTCAGTAACTTTGTTCTATTTGGTCTTTTCTCCTTTACCTAGTGCTGAATTCCATTTATTTCATTTATGGAAACATCTGAATCAGGTTTTAAATTGATGTAGTACTCTAAGCTAATGTCTATATTCAGTTTTTTCTGTATTCTGTGTTTACATAAATTTAAAACAAACAGTCTAAACTCATATAAGTGGAAGAAGAATAAAATAACTTCATGACAGATAAATAGAGTATAAAATCAAATAGACCCTTAAAATAATTAAGTGTTTGTTTTGAAATATGCTGTTATTGTAGGCAGTGGAATGTTAGAATCACTGCAGAAACCCCTAGAAGTGAATTTGCTCAGAGCTATTACAAAGATGGAGTAAAATGCACACGCACATACACACACACACACACACAGAAATACACACAATTTTACACCATTTGTTAATAACCCGATAATTACCCACAGAGAAGATGGTAAAATAAAACTCTATCACCAAGAAATAGCAATTATACTACAATAAGAATAGAGATGTCCATGACAAAAATGCACCCTCTAAATACATTTTTAAAAAAAAATTCAAATAAATACAGACCTATCCAAATTCTGTCAAAACCAAAACCTGAAAGTGCTTGAAATCTTAACCTTCCAGGCTGTCTATTTCTAGGTTTACACTGTCCTCCACTCCTTTTGAAACCTTTAAGGTAAATAGTTTCCTTTTCTTTCCAGGTCTCACACTGAATACCTCAGGATTAGATATCTGGCCAATTAAGAGGTATGGGGGGATGGAAGGACTGATGAATGTGAGGGAGGGAGAGACAGAAAGGAAATGAGGAATGGGGAAAGAATAAGAAGAAGGAAAGTAGGAAGGAGAGAAGAGACAGGATCAGCATTACAGCTGTGCTATTGTGGTTGAAATATGTGGACTCCCTGAATGTGCCACATGCTGCTGCATGCTAAATTTAACATCTTGTGTTTCCAAATGGGAGGTTATTTGCAAATTTATGTTTTGCTTCTGCTTTCTTTTTCCAGTCTTTGCAGGTCAAAATGAATTTTATTCATAAATAATCTGAAACGAGATGATACAGACCATTAGGTTGTCCTGCCAATCTGTGTCTCTGTTGGCCATAAACAAATAGCTATAAGATCATCTCTGTGAGCATCTGAATGGCATGCTTATATTTCTAAGCACAATATATATATAAAATAAGAAAAGATTGATGGAGATAAACAGCACATTAATGAATATATTTTCACAGAGAATAATTGTATGTGCTAAACATGAAAGAAATTTTAAGCTTTTATATTTATGTTGGTATCCAAAAGCTACACAATCAACAGAATAAAAATGAAACAACTGCAAAATCTAAAGTAATTGCTAGTCAGTGGTTTAATACTTCAAGGCAATAAGCTGTTTTATAAATAATCTTTGTTATTTTAAGGTAGCAACATGTCTGTGTCTTGCCCATGAGGAGATTTAGACACTTAGAAAGTCCTGTCATTGCCATTACTCCATGATCCAGTGACAGGAAAGCTCATCAAAGACATAGAGGACAATTTTAATTATTTTCCCTTCTGAATATTTAATCATGAATATCTATTTAGACTTCATGGGGAGACTCCAATGGGTATGATGCCTACCCAGGATAACTAAGGAGTTAGAGCACTTTGGAGGTTAGGAAGAGATTCCTGCCCAGGTTCTGGGTTAATTTAGGCAAAAAAGTGACTGAATCCTTATCTTTCATATGCCCTGCAAGGTAAGGTACCACTGAACTGTGTCACATAAAATAAAATCCTCGTGTTAACTCCAAATGTGCCATATTTACTGAAACTTAGCAAGCTATTATGTCTGACAAAATAAAGCTCATTTTGAGCAGACAGGGCCATCTCATTTCATCTATGTTAACAGAATCGTGTCTTTCCTTGTGTCTTCATCATGTTTTTCCAGGATTTTCTTTTGAGAGCTCTTTTTTTGAACACTGATTTTTCCTTCCCAAATATTCATCTGAGTTTCTGTTTCCTTCTGAGACAGTAGGAATCTTCATATGGAATTGGGCATCGAAAGAAAGAGATTCATACAATGATTAGAAATTGCAATTTAGTTAAATAGTTACTAGTTTATATTCATCTAAACACTTTAAACTGTACTTGTTGTAAGAGGGAAATGAGCTTACAATCCTTAAAATATGTCTAATTTCCTACGATTTATAGAGAATAATGGAAGCTACTCCAAGAGGAGACATTAAGAAAAGCTTTTCCTGTCAAGGTGGATATGCAATTGTTCAGGGCAGGCACTTCAAAATTAAAATAGATTTCTGTTTTTATCTGCAGTGTTTTAAGCCAATTTTCTGCCATTTGACTTAGTATTTAACCTTTATATTAACAAGAGTGAGCTTTGCTTTCCATTTGGCTCCAATTCCTTTCCCAAAAATAATCCAAAGTGCCACAGTCATAATATTAATTGCTCCTTGGGGGGTTTGGCTCCTTAAGGGGTTTTGACAATACAATTGTATTTAAGATTCTGTCAGGAAGACTACAACACTATCTGAAGTTGTTTTCAACATTTTATGATCTTACAATCTGATTTCTTGATGAAAGTCAAAGCAAAGTGTTCCAGAAGCAGACTTTATACAAAAGCATTACAACTTTAAATGTTCAGGGTTCCTATTATTGAAATTTATTCTCATGTTAGAGGTGATTGCTTCAGCTGCTTCAGGCACTTTGTAGAGAATGATGTGACTAATACAGATATAGAAAGAACACAGATCTATTATGTGGTGGAAACTTCCAGTGAAACATCAATTTGGCATAGAGAGAGTGTTTGACAGCCTTTCTATGTGCTTATGTGAAGCACTTGGCATTTTCATCCCAAGCAAATCCCACATTGCCATTCTTATAGAATGCTAACTTAGTGATTTTTGTACATGGCAGATTATTGCTATTTTCAGCTTCATCAGTTGCTTATTCTTAATAATGGAGCAAGACTCTGATAGTTGTTCCTAGAAGATATTACCTATTAAAAACATCTGTTTTTCCCGTGGATTTCTATTTAACTGTGTCAATCACAGAATTTGCATACTTCTCTAGCAGTAAGGTAAGTTAAAAAATAAAAAAACACAGTAAATATAATGCTAAGATGACATGAGACCTTTCTGAGAAAAAGCACTGCTTTCCTTCAGATGTTTAGACCCCTCTATTTATGAACACATTGTGTGGTTTTTCTGATTTTTGTTTTTTGTTTGTTTTTGTTTATTAGTTGAAAGACAGTAGAGATTTTTAGTATAGAATTCTACTAGAAAATTGTTCAGTATCTTAAAAGATAAGGAACCATCCCTAAACATTTAATCTCTTTTAAATTTCTGTAGAGAATCTATTTTTTTTAACTTTTTCCACAGACTTATTTGAGATTGCTACATATTTTGTGGCTGACTTACATCAGTTAAGTCAACAGTATTCCACTAAGCAGCACAGGACAGCAATGCAAGAGGACCATGAATAATATTTAATATTGGTTAATTTAATGCTTCTGCATAATTGTGCACTTAGTGATTTCACCATACTCATATCACCTCTATAATCTGACTATTTGAAATCACCAGAAGGGACTGTAGAATTTCCTAAACTTTGAAATCTTGATCAGTCTATCTCTTCCAATGTAAACCCATTAAAATATATGGGAAAGTATAAAAATATCAAATTGATTGTCCTGACATTTAAATTTGGAAGTAATTATAAATGTAATAGAGTTATATTATATAACAGATGTCCCAATGTAAATATTCACACATATACCTGATAAATAGGTTAATGATGTGGCCACTCCTTTCAACAGTATATTTCTTTTAGATACGCTCTAAAGGCAATGGATAGCATTATGACAAATGACAGTGCATGCATACAGAAAGGCTTCATTTTACTTTTTAATGAAGAGATATATAGATAGGTCTAAAACTGGTGTGAGCTTTCAAACTGTCCATTCAGGCTCTATCTCCATCAGCTGAACATGCTGTTGTAGCCTTCATCACCCAACACTGGGTAACCTTACCCAGAGTGATAGACCTGCCAATGCCCTAAAATCAATCTGGAAATAATCCAATTCCAGCACATGAAAAGAATTTAATCTCCTGTTGTTGAAAACACCTTAAAAACCTGGCTAATAAAATACCACATAAGTGTCCAAATTTCAACATTCCCACATATGGATAATGATGAAATCTCAATTCATTCAGAGGCAAAATAAAGGCTGGTCACCACACTGGGGCAGAAGAGGGATGTGACTATTCCTTTTTAACTCAAGCAGCCAGTTACAGGTAAGTAAAGGAATACCAAAGTGGTAGAAAAACAGTGTAAAATTGCCACATTTTCCATTGACAGAATGTATGAAATTATGGGATTTAAGACAGGAAAGAGTCAAACTCTCTGTCTTTTCTCAGACTTTTCTGTTCTTCCATCCCCCACATTTGCAGGTAACTGCTGCAGGCAAGACTCTTCTAACCCATCTCTAATTAATACTTCACCTAATCTTCTTGTGACTCTGCTAATTGTTCACAAACAGGCGATTTAATCAACACTCCACTAACAGGCAAAGCTTTATTCTCTCCACTGTTTTGTGCTTTGACACAAGGAGAACTGAGGCAACTAGGTCCCAATTGCTTTGTTTCCATGTAATTTAACAGCAAGACATTATTTTCTCATAAGAGATGCTTTGAATTTTTACTGCTAATGAATAAATTAACTAAAAAGGTTAATCTGCCTACATGTTTACGAAACATTATGCAAATTGATCTCAAAAAGGTTTAATGGTAATTGAAAGCAATTGAAAACCATGGTACATTTCACTCAATTTTAACTTTTTTTTAAATTTTAAGTATACAAATTGCACTCACTTTAGATTTTACAGATGTGTAGGGCAAGAGATCTTTTTTATAATTTGAAGGAGCTTTCTTATAAATTTCCAGCTTTCTAGGTTTCCAAGATCATGGAGATTCACCCGCAAGTAGATGAATGAATATTGAAATATGATTGCTATTTATGATTTTAGTCCACAACATCACAGAATATGTTGTGTTTCTACTAACCCAATTATATTCATACATTAAAGAAATTTTTAAATATTTGTCATAACTCTTTTTTATCACTGAGATGTTTTAAGATCTATTATCCACTCCAGAGCAGTGTGGGTTTATAAGGGCTGAGTCTTGCAATTGTGAAATGGCAACTCTTTAACACTTAAATAAGTTGCTCAGTTTCCATGACTCTATTCTAAATTCAACAAGTTAATACATTAAATACATTCTCAAGAAGATGAGGCATGTTTAGAAGTACAAAGCAAGCCCCAGTTTCTGTCTTTATCAACAAATGGTTCTGTCCTTCGATTGAAAAAGAATGAAGAAATAGGGAGAGGGAAGGGACAGAGAGAAATGTAGTATAGCTGGGTCCTCTAATTGATTGAAAAAGGTATTAATGGAAAACAAAACAAGACGACGATACATAAAAGTTCACATTCCAGGGAAAAAAACAAAAACAAAAACAACGACAAAACAAACAAACAAACAAAAAAAGAAAAAAAAAAAACAAGAAGAAAAAAACTTTTTACTCAAACTGTTAAATGAGATAGCCCCATGGCTTAGGAAATTTTTATCTGCATTTATTTCATCTCTGAGTTTCCTTGTTAGGTTGAATTTCAAAGTAATCTGAATATTTTTTCTGTGACAGGGGGAAATGCATTTCTTAAAGACCATAATAAACTTACCTGAGAAATTAATACTTGATTTGCCTGGCACCTAAAGCACTTTAGGTGTTTATACAAGCATTATGTTTAGCAAAAACATTAACATTTTTTCTGCTTGGGGTTTTTTTGGGGGTTGGATTTTTTCAGGCTTTTCTTTTGGGATTTTTTGGGGTTTCATTTTTTGTTTTGCTCGTTTTAGGGGAGGGTGGTTTTAGTTTGGGAGGATTTTCTGTTTAGACTTTCCTAAAATTGCATAAAGACACACAGACTCTAACAAAGATGATTTTTATAATGTTATCAATTTTAATTCATGAATTTTTGGCGAATATTTGTCTCAATCTGCTCCTATTTTGAAAATATTTTCTTTTTTTTATTTGATATTTTTTGTTTATTTAACCTTTCTTGTTGTCAGTCACCCTTTCTTTTCTCTCTCTGTTTTTTTCTTTTTTTTTTCCTTTTTTGGGCAGAAATTGGTGAATAGAAAAAAGAAACAAACAAAAAAAAAAGGACAATCAGTAGCTTGTTGTGAATATATTCAATGTTGTGTAAAGTATGTATATCTACATAAAAATATATTTGAAAGGTTTCAACCAGCTCTGTTTGCAACTGATAAGTGTTAAAGATTAGTTAGCTGCGTTGAACGCTGCTCAGAGCACTGCCTTGGATCTCTTTTGGAAAGTAAAAGTAGTGCAGAATGTGTTTTTGCAGCACATGCAGTCTGTGCTGGCTGTCAGCAGACGGGATAGAGAGGAACCCCAATGGATTTAAGAGTTCTCTCCCTTGTGGGGCTGCAGTGGGAAGCAGCAGAGCCCTGGAAGGCAGCACAGAGCTGACATGAGGAGGCAAAGGCTGCTCATGCTGCACTGGCCTGGTCTGGCTGCCCCTTCCTCCTTTGCCTCCAGTGGCCCAAAGCTGCCAAATTCTGCATTTCAAATCCCACTGCAACTATATCATCATAACTTTCACTTAAGGGCAGTCTTGCTTAGGAATTCACTTCTAGAAGACCGTACTGGTCATTATCGTTTGAAGAGGAGAGCAATTTCTGCTTTCTAGTATCTTAAGTAATAAAGGTTCTTTAAATTTTTATAGCAGTTTTAGCATATTTAGTTATGTTTAGTATGTATAGTTAACTTACAGTATGTTTTTATTTTTAAAAAACTAGTCATAAATATGAGAGGTGTTTTTTGCTTAAAAGTAATTATTGTTCCTCCTCCTACTTCTCCTGCGTGGTGACTCCCATAGCCAAATCTCTTTGACAATGTTTTTCTGATATCTCCCATAAATGTTTTCATGGATATTTTATAACCTTTTCTTCTTGTACTTCAATAGGTTTTGTAAATCATTGGTGTTCTCTGATTCCCTCCATGTAGTTATAAACATAAATCTCCCATTCTTGAGCCTTTGCTGGCTGCTTTTGTTCTGCTCTTATAAATTTTTCTGTACTTTACCCTCATAACTCCAATATGAGGTTTTTGGAGCACAAGGAATCAGAAATACTTCAAGGAAAATAAAAGCAATGTATTTAGTATTACTGATTCTTCCCTTTAATTAACTGAAGTTGATCAGCTGGTGAATAAAATTTGTACAAAAACAAGTGAACTGTGAATAATACAGAGATTGAGGAACTGACCTTCCTTCTGCTTGAGTAAAAGTAGGTTCCTCCATTTCCCACATTGCAAAGCACTTATTGGTCTGAGAATATAAATTCGAGAAGTCTAAGATATGCTCAGAGTCACAACATCTTGTTGTGGCAGGTGGTGAAGATAGTTGATGCACTTCCTACTTTGGCAATCTCCTCTCACCTTATCCAAGTGGATAGATGCAAAATCAGGATGGCTGGGAATCAAGCCCCAGCTTCTTATACAGTCAATAAATACCTAAAGGCTGTCTTCAATACATAGGTCTTCGTGTTTGGGGTACCAATAACCACAAAATCTTTTTCCTCATAAAATTTACATAATTTTCTACATCTTCCTATGTCAGAGAAATGCTAAAAGGGAAAATATTCTTTCATCATTTTTTTTTCCAGAATTGGCTTGGAGCCAAATGTTCACAGTTCCACATTAGTGGCAAAACAAGCTGCCAAGTTTGTCTCCTGTTTCAAGAGGGGGGGAAAGAAGTTTCTTTACATTTCTGCTTTTAATCTGGATTACTCTCGACTGAGCAGAGAGGAGCTTGTCACCTGGGTACTCCCACCTCTTTTATGACTGTCTGGGAATCTGGCAGAAAAATATTTACCTGCTTCCAAATCATGAGCATGATTTGTAGTTTGTGGTTTATACTTTGTCTTTTTACACTAGGTGCAATATACTACAGCCCTCTGTGCTTTCCCAGGAGTCAATTGTGTCATTACTCATCTCAGTAGCAATGTAGCCCAAGGAGCAGTTAGAGGGTTTAAAAGCAGCGCTGCTCAGACCAGGATTGTTTTCCACCCTGTTACAGTGTTTGGCACACTTGAGAGGCTTGGGAGGACATGGCCACTTTCCACCTAGAGACCTGGGCAGAGGACCAGACCAACCCACAGGTTGCAGCTTGGAGAGCAAGGAAAGGTCACAGCACTGGTGAGCAGCACCTAAAGCACACAGCAAACAAGTGACCTCATGGCTGTAAGATTTCTCTTCTTCCTAAAATGTTCCTGCTCCCAGTATCAAGAAACCCAGACAGCAAACAAAAAGTCACCAGTAAAGTTTGTTTTGCAATGATAAATAGATAGTATGTGCTCTCAAGTATTTAATAGGTCTGAACTGAAATATCAGGTTTTCCTCATCTCTTCTGATCGAATTTCATACCTCAAAGACCTCAACAAGACCAGAAATTCAGTTGGCTAGGACTTTTAACTACCAGAATGTTTTTTTTTTATAAATTAAGCTCTTATTTCAATTTTACAGAAGTAGACAAAACATTGATTACTTTTCCTGTATCTTCTTGTGTCTCAAAAAAATGTTGAGCATTTGGATGTTTTATTTTCTCTCAGACCTGAGAACTCTTATGCCAGCTTACCTCAAGGGAGAATTTTTACCTGCTATAATGGGAAGTCTGGCAGCTTTAACACATTATTCCAGTGTTTGCCTCAATTATATCTTATTTCTGTGGTTACTGGACATGTTTCAGATAATTCTTGACCATCAGACCCTCATAAACTTACATTGCTCACAAAGTTATCCAAGACAATATTATTGCAGAATGATTTAACACTCTCCAGGTAGGGCACATTAGCAAAATGTGGCTTACACTTTTATAGGCATTGACAAAGTGACTTGAATAAAATAAGAACCAGCTTTCTGTTCAAACTTAGTTTTCAGATTTGAAATTAGTTACTTAAATTTCCAGTAATTTTATTGGTTCTTTCTCATTGCCTTTTTATTCATACTTGCAACTCTCACAGGCCTCCTTCCACTTAAGCAGAATACTGTTTGGAAAAAAATTGGGTACAGAGTGACTTGAAGTTAAAATATTTTTCAAAGACAATGTCCATAAATGTGCTGGGCATAGCCATTAAATCTTTTCATATCTTTTTTTTCCTATTTGTAAATGATGGATTATCTAAATTCAAACACAAGCAGAGATACCAAGAGAGAAATGTGGATAACCTAAAAAGGAAATCAAATTTTAATGCACATAAATTGCCATTAAGAATACAGAATATGTGTTCAATACCCACTTCCAAACTTTGGTTGATAACTACAGGTGTGGGCAGTTTCACCCTAACCAGACAACTCCTTCTCCTAGACCTGACTGGGCTGTAGATGGTAGGTGGGGTGACACGTAAATTTCTTAATTGTATGAGCAAATAAAAGTCATATTTTTGTCACTGGAGTCCCCCATCTAGTGCCACTGAATGTTGATGGCACCATCTGACTGTCATAGAATACTTTTATAACCAGAGCCCTATCACTGAAGCTTTTCCCCTGAGTTGCCTAAGAGTGAATATCTCCCACTTCCCAGAAGAAGGCAGGTATGGAAAATGAATTCCAGCTTAGGTTGGTATCTAAGGGTTCTGACAGAGTTTTTGCTTCTACTCTAAGGCTTGAGCACCCATATACAGGTTAAATACCAAGGCGTCAGACATAGTGGCAAATCTTTGATTAACTCAGACCTGAGACACAAACTGCTTGGACTGCGTTTTGTTCAAAGACTGGATCTGGATCACTCATCTAAAAAAGAAAAAAAAAATGTTGATCTTGCCTTTAGTATTCAAACCCTGAAAATAAGACTAGCTTCTCTTCTCCTCCATCTCTGTTACTGTAATTCTAGAACCAGTTTTGATTGAGCTAATGATATGGCCCATAACATCACAGAAAACAGTCATGGCATAGAGATGGAACCCCTGGAACATAATTCACAGGTAATCAATGTATGGAATTTAACACTAGTATAAAGTATGCAATTAAGCACCTTTAAAAATCTGATGTGCAATTAGTAAGCATTTCACAGTAACAATCAATAAAAGTAAGTGAAGCTAACAGTTCAGAGTAATCATGTATCAGGAAATCAAATGCAGACTGACATGCTATACCAGAGTAATTTATTTCTGCTATGGATTTCAGTGGAGGTTTTGTCTGATGACCTACATATGCTATGTTGAATTTAGTCCACTGAGATTAACAGCCATATAGGTTGACATACAATCAAGTAATCAGGTTCCAAACAAGCATCAAAGAGTGAACTTTTATTTCTGAATACTTAAGTACTCAGGAACACATTAGCAGTCTGTTAACAATGGAGGGTCACTGAAAATATATTTGGAACTTTGGATTTCTGTTTTCCCGAAAGTCAGAATCCCAGAGCAATCCTCCCCTGCAGCACTCCATGTGTTAACGCTGTGAAGCACTTTGCTTGTTTGTTTGTTTGGGTTTTTTTCTGCTATCATATTTGATATTTTGTTTGGAGGTAAGTAAGGGGAGAACAGAAGAATCCATCACCTTGCAACTGAAATTTTTTAGAGCAAGTTACATTTTTGGTTCTGATTTCTCTTACAGTTAAGTTGACAGGCAGGACTCATTCTCCACTCACACTAAATGAAGGAGTATGAAACTGGCCTAAGCAAAACAACACTTGGCATGAACTCTGTTGCTCTACACCCTTTCTCTCACCCTTTGCACAAGGAGTAACGTTTTAAAACTGAAAGAGGGTAGAGTCAGACTAAGTAAAAGGAAGAAAGTTTTTACAATGAGAAAATTTTTACTAGGTGAAGCTCTTCCACAGGTCGTCCAGAGAGGTAGTAGATGCTCTGCTCCTGGAAACACTGAAGATCAGATTGGATGGAGCTCTGAGAAGCCTGATTTAGTTGAAGACATTGTTACTCATTGCAGAGGATTTGAACTAGATGTTTTTTAAAAGGGCCTTCCACCACAACATGTTCTATGATTCTCTCTTCAAAATCTCCCTGTTTTCTTTCATTTCATATATAGGCTGTTATTCTTTCAGACCAAAAGTTGTCATGTATAAATATGACAAAAACCTGTCAGAATGAAAAAAAGTGTATAGCTTCGACCTTAAATGTTTGCTCTGAAAGGAATTTTTTTCTTTCATGTATTTTACAATGCTGTGCCTGTAATCATGGAGTTTCAAAATAATTTCTCCAAGAGAAAACCATAAATATATTTGGAACATCCCTTCCACATCCAGTTAACTGAGAATTGCAATGGATATTGTCCAAGTATTAGTCTTGAAATAAATTTATGCTTTATTTAGGATATTTTCCTCCTTTGTAGCCCACTTGCAGGAGCAAAATGAACATTTAAATGCACTTATAGAATATGTAGAAAAGCAAGAAAAAGGAAGAGAAACATTTAGGAAGCACAGCAGTGCCTCCAATAGCATCATAATAACCTTCTTTACTGTAAGAGTACTGTGCTGAACTGTCAATAGCTTGCTGTATGGATCTAGAGCCTAAATGACTTGTGATTACTCAAGGATGACCTTACAATTTTTTAATAAAATATTTGCAAGGGATAGAGTGGAAAACAATAGAAATTATAAGATTTTCACAGCCATTTAACAGCAAGTTTTTTGACTTCCCTGAAATTCCAGACAGAGAGCAATTCTATTCAGGCTGCAGGATGTTGCCCTGCAGCATGAATTAGAGCTGCCACTCTGCTGTTTCACTTTTAGTGCATTATATATGTGTACAATATAGTTCTGCTCCCTGAGGTTAAATTTTGCTCATTGTACAACCAAGATCCTGAGGGCAAACATACAGTTGAGAAAGTGCTATTTTGTCAATTTTGCTATGGAACTCTATCAATATAGCCATATGAAGAAATTCTTGGTTTACTGTTCTTCTTGTCCATTTGTTCTTTCTCTGAAACAGATTATTTTAATATTGTTAAATTTGAAAAGGAATTGAAAATTCATCTCTGAATAGCATTTTCATGTTGAATGAAAAAAAAAAGAAAGACAGAGGATGATGGAAACAGAGATCAATAACATTCTCTAATCTACAGTAGGCATTTTCTGTATGACTGAGTGCTGCAGTCAGGACTAGAATCTCTGATGTCCATATTCATTATACATATGAGCTCAGTTCAGATGCACAGATTCAGCTGCTCTGACGTGTTTGACATAGTTAAACCCTCTAAAATTAAGAGTATAGACTCCTGTGCACTGTATTAAACAAAATGGCTAGTTGGTACTAGCCTAGCCCTCAGCCATGTCCTTTTACAAGAGTTTAACACATATAGTGCTTTCTCATTTATGTCTTATGCTCCAGTGGTAAACAGAAAACATCAGACCTTCCAAAATGATATGAAAGTTTAGCTAGTGCTACATCAACAAGGGTAAGTCATAAATAAAATAAAAGGAACATGATGGAAGGCATTCATCTTTAAGATGAAGGGGCAGCAGACTTCTGATATGTTCAACTGCAGCAGAGATAGGGGAAATGGGGCCTGTCCAACACAGTGCCAGGAGGTTTTCAATATTTTATGTATAGCATCTGTATTTCTATTACTGACTGGACATAAAAGTTTTCTTATGAAACAGAAGTTTGGTAAGGAGTGTGTCTATAATAGAAGGAAAGGTTGCATTAAATATTAATTTGTTTCAGACCTTAGTCTATAATCCAAGTGTCCTAACCTGAGGCTTTGTAAGGTTTTTTTTTTAAGACCCTCTTTTTTCCTCTCATTTAAGTGAACTAACCTTTTTGCAAAGCACACTGAAAGCTTGTCTTGAACTGTGTATTCCACAAAAGATGTTTTTAAAGAATTGTTCCTTCGAAAACCAGTCAGTAGGAAATAAGAAAAGTCAGATACATCAGTTATTTGGTCAGTGTTATTTGTTTGGACTTCCAAATAACACATCTGCTTCCATAAAAAGAGTTCATTGTGTTGTAATTCAAAAACAATTTACCTTAAGAAAAAACTTCCATTGTATCCTAAAAAAACTATGGCTTGTGTGAAATTGATGAAAGGGGGCATACAAAGGGGATCAAGTGTGACATCAGTCTTGTGGAGGGGCAGTGAAATTGTTTTGACTATCTTACAACCTAACCAACTCTTTTCAGTATTTAATATTACACATTTGAAGGTCTGAAAAAAAAAGGGTGAGCAGATTGGAGATGGACTGTAGTATATAAGAAGATTGACTCATCTGTAATCCCAATTTTATTTCACAGTAATGTGAAAATATATATTCATATAATATATTCATATAATTCCTAATTTTATTATGAATAATTAAAAAACTTCTCTTTCAGGAAGCATGCAAGGTATTCTAGTGGAGTCAAAACAACTTTTTTTCTCTTCAATGTGTTTGATATGTCAACAGAAATTCCTCACTGAACATCACACCAAGGGAGCAGCTTTTCATCACCTCAAACTTCTATGATAAACTTCTATGATAAAAAAACAACACATGTGATATAAAACATAATATCATAACAAATATAACAAATCTTGAATAGGTTTCCAACACCTAAATGCATGTCAGAAACTCTTTGCTGTTGAATATTTGTGGGAGGCTCCACCATCCATGTACATAGGGAATGCAAAAAAAGTCTGTGGTTACCCCTCCCTAGATTTTGTTTGTACCACCAGAAGATTAGATCCATGAAAAGTTCTTTGATGCTCTGGCTTTAGATAACAATGTTGTAATTAATTAATTAATGACTCTTTTTTTAGTGTAATGTCCCCTTTCCAGGTTAAGTGAAGGTGCCTATCAAGCCCTCATTCAATTCACTTTCATTGCTCTGTCTGCTAGTGGACAGCATGTTACCTGTCTGCAAGCTTGTGCCTGGAATTATATTTCCATGGGCAGAAAAAAAAAAACTATTTTGGCTTTTCTCATTAGTGTGCATGAATGAATAACTCAGAACATAGCAATGAAACATTCAAAATATTTCTCTTATTCAAAAGACATTCATATTTGTTTAGGACACAGAGTTAGCTGAATACTAGTATTTACCTACAGTCAAAAATTAATTTTGCAAAATGTTAGAAAGTTATTCAAGGTTATGTTGAAGGATACTAAAATTTTATCTGTTTATGTCTACAAAATTCTTATGTACTATTTTTTTGAAACTGACTGTCAAGTTCATGTAGATTTGAATCTCCAGAATTTTTCAATAAACATTTCAGAATCACAAAGGCATTTGAAGTGATGTCTTGGAACAACCTGACATTTCTTAGCACTATATGGATTAAAACCAGGATTAATATAAGGGAGAACCAATATGGACCAAACCATTAAGTGTATCTTGCTTTCTTGAAAATCATACAAAAATTAATCTGTAAGAATTGAAAATACACATTTAAAATCCTACAATCTTAAGTTTTGCCTAATGACAATTCTAGCTGATTCCAGAAAGGGATAGTTCCTAGATGAAATCAGAATTTAATTCCAGAATGTTGTAATGGAACTAAAAACACTTAAGGAAAAGAATTTATGTGAAACAAGCCACTAAAAGAACCAAGGCATAGCATATCCCAAGTTGTTAAACTATTAAATATTACAAAGATGAGAAGTTAATCAATAGAAACAATATAATCTCACCAAACTTTTCACTCTGTGAACTGTCTTGTAAGATGTTTCTTTTGAAGAGAATAGTCAGCCCTTGGTCACAAGTTTCTTTTAAAAATAAAACTGAAATCAACAAACCAATGATTTCAGGGCTATGGAAAGTTAATTAAAGCCTGAAGAGATTACAAATAATAGCAGGAGTTATTGTTTAAGTTAGTGGGAAAGGTTAGGGAAAACTACATGGATGACAAAGATAAAACCTTGTAAAATTAAGAAGCAATTTACGTAACCTAGTAACTATTGAGATCTGTTTTATCTGTTGGTTGGGTTGGGTTTCTTTTTTCTGTGGTATGACCTTGTTTTTTCCCTGAAAAAACAATTATTTGAATAAGTAGTAGTGCATGAGAATGCTAACAGGGCAGGTAATATTTGGTGGAGTAACCCATGATTTCATTTTGAGAATCATGAGAGATTTTAACTAGATTCTGGAGTTACTCAAATGTATATAGAATGGTTTTTTATATAAACTCAACATATCCAAAAGTGGAAAAGAGGAAAACAATTTGATTGCTCTATGGCTACTGTGCTGAGAAGAACCTACAAAGACTACCTGGAACAAAAACACCAGGGGGTTTTTTACAGTCTTTTGGAGTCAAGAGTTTTGTATTTTTACTCTTTCAGTATATGATATTTATAGAAGACCTCAGATCCCTCCGGTCACTGCATGTTGATGTGGGTCACAAGCTCTGGTGTAAACAACAGCTTATGCAAAATTTATATTACTTCAAACTAGCACCATTGATCCTGACCCTAGGACAGGCAGAACTGGGACTAAAACTGAGATAGAAGTGGCAATCTGGGCAAAACCTCTGGTGACCTGTGAATGCATAAGTTTTCATAGCATTCTCTGTCTGTCAGAACAATATAGAAACATAGCTATAATTACATAACTGTTCTAGTGGTCATTTTAAGGTCTCTTTTAGCTAAAGCTGATGCTAGGTTTGCAGATACATTTCCTGATCGATAAAGTCTATTGAAGTTCAGGATTTCAAAATATCTTTAACACTTTTAATTTTCATTACTAGAATTGTTGATATCAGTGTGTTCACATGGATTTACACATTTCAAGGTATGTTATGTAAGGTAATAATGCAATTTGTTATAACATATTGTTGATTTTACCTAATGTTTATAAATCACATAATAATAGAAATTAAGTCATAACCACAGAACTTTAAAAAAGAATCAATATATCTTTTTTGTTATTAATTATTTTCAAGGAAAAAAAATGTCTTCTTTAGAGTTATTAAAAAACCATTATTTTTTCCCTCATTTAATGTTGTTGCTGCTTCTGAATCATTAAGACAATTTTTCTGCTGGCCACCATTCTCTGCTGAGTTCCATCAGGCTGGCACCTAATTCTGTAAACAGAGAATGTGGTAGAATTTATTTTCTGTTGCCACTATCAAAAAAAAAAAAAATTCAAAGGTTCAAAATTATCACCTCACTTACAAAACATAACTACAGATGTTTTGAAAGTTTCCAAGAGTGGCATGGCAAGCACTTGGGTTTCCTTATTGTTTTTCCATATGCTGTATCAATGTGTCTGTGTATAATTTTATACATGTACTCTCTGCTTGTTTCCTGTTGAACTGAATGATATGAAAGAAACATTGGATATAGCAACATTCTCTTCTCTGTTTTTTACTGAGAGTCTTTGTTGTACAGAATCATGTTGGACAAGCTCTCTCACTGATGTACAGAACATAAAATTCAAGGTTGCTCTTTTTCCTGGATCAGAGATCAGATATTAACACAAATCCTTGTGTTTGAGATAAGGAGGTCAGCTGGTAAAAGCTGGTAAAATATTTTGTCCAGTATAATATTTTGAGAAAAATTTCTGAAGACCATATGAAAGACATGATGATCCACTGATACAGTTAGGTGAGACAAATGCTGTAAATGTAAATTAGTAATCCTGGTAGAAATTCTAGGAAGATTAAATCCCAAATACAGACAATAAAGAAAAAAATCTTGGTACACAGAAATAATCTCAATGTTCTTTTGACAACATGAAATTCCTACATTTCACAGATACATTATACCTAATTTAGATTACTTTACATTTGACTGCAAATATATTGGCTTTTGCATTTGTTAAAACATATCCAAATCCCAAAGATATGACAATCTCAAATGTCAAGAAAGATAAAGTGAGAGTGAAAGGAAAGGTTGTGAGTGAAAGGAAAGGTTGTTATATCTATTGGTGAGTGACAGAGGACTAAGGTACCAAGAGATTGCATGAAATGAGACTGGTCCCTTTAATGACAGAGTGGACAGATCTCAATTTGCCTGAAAAAGTGTCTTAATTATAATAACATTCCCATCCCCCCCCCATCCGTATTACCCATATCCTTGTAAAATAATCTACCTTTGCAAAACAACCTATCTTTGCATTGGTAAATTAATTTAAATTTTTGTCAAATTATTGTCAGACCATGCATGCATATTCCTTATATAATTTCCATGGAAAGTTTTATGATGCACAAAGAGTTCTACTCTTCCTTTTTGATGTTAATATTTACACTCAAAGCTACCATTGATGCTAACAAGGAGATATATATGTAAATCTCCCCTTTCCCAAGTACTGATGGCAGAACTAATGTAAAAGTGTACTCTATTTTTTTCCCCTCAATGATTCTGTTTCAGATGTAACAGAAAAAAAATCTCTGGGACTGGAATTAATCAAAACAAAATGGAAACCCTACCTCTTCCAAATAGCTATTTGTCTGTTTTGCTTTTTATCTAGTCTCAGAATTACTTTTTTGTTTACCCCGAAGAGGTAAAAAGTATACAGCAAAAAAAAGGACATGCTTTACCCCACTAGAAATCCCACTTGAAGTACAGCTTTACATTTCTTTTATATTTGTAGAATTTATAATGAAATGTTTCCCTGCACTAACTGTTTTCCCTGAACCTTTTAAGGTGAAGTTCATGCTATGATCCACTAGATTTCCTTTTTACTTCCATTTGTTACGCATGACATTTGTCCTAAAACTCATTGATTAAAATCCTATGCTCTGCAAACTCAGTCACCACCTTGTTTAATTTCATCCTCTTTTAGTCCTTAATTTAACAACTGATTTAATGATTTTTTTTTCTATGTGAGACAACACCAGAGCACAGACTTTGAAGCATAGCTCCTGGAAATGAATATCTCTCTCTTCCTCTTGCCCCACACACTTAAACACTGCCTAGGTATATCTTTATGAGAGCTTTGGGATTATGAAATGTCTATAAAACAAGGGATACTGATGAGATTCAGATTTATAAATATCCAGAGGTGTAGGTAGACCAAACCCAGGTGGAATTTAAGGGTCAGCTGTCTCCAGGTCTAGTATTGCCACAACTTCTGTTGATCATATTTCCAGAGGAAAGAAGTAGGAGTAGATGGTCATGTTATATAACATGGTATGAAAGCAGGTCTGGAATATCCTGTAAGCACCATAGCTTGCACAAAAAAATGCCTTGTAGATGTCCCACATAGATCCCTGTGCAGTGACCAGTCATGTTTCCCTATGTGTGAGGTGCTTATGCTTCCAGCCTCCAGCCCAGCCCAGTCTGAAACAGTTTTTTCACAGCAGTGTAGATGTACTTCATGTTAGAAGGACTTTTCCAGTTTACTTTGGAAATGAATTAAAATAAGTCATGAAGAAGTTTGGAGAAAAGTCACCAGGGAACATAGCACAGAGGAATTGAAACTTGCATTTTAGCTTTCCTTGGAAATGTCTTATTCTGCTACTGGCCAGATAGATAAGTATTTTCTGAAGTTGTACAGAATTCAGAATATCTGCAGGCTGATCACAGATTGTCTTCTTCAAGCATTTTAGAGGCAACTATTTTCTGCAAACTGTGTCTCAGCTCCCAGTTGACTCCTTTGTTATTCTCTCAGGATCTTCAGGTTTATACTGATATTGAATCATTTGTTATAAACTGACATACAAAAAACCCCCCAAACAAAACCAAAAAATGCCTCTAGAAGGTCATTCTAAACTTTGCTTTGTTGAGAAAGGTGAACTTTAAGTCGTTTGTAAAGTACCACTATACAGAAAGCAACAGAATAAGTGAATTCAGCTGTCACTTGTGATTAGGAGTTTAAGCATCATTGCTTGAAGGCAGAACATGAAAATGCTCAATGCTGATTAAACGACCATAATTCCTCAAGGTTGTGACATATCTAAGAGCTATGGGACACTATGATCAGAAAATCCAAGCAAAAGAATCTACAATGGAATGGGATTGTATTACTCTCAGCCAGCCCACAGAAAAGGTAAACAAAACAGAATCTCTAGACATTTAAAATGTCTAATTTCTGATTGTGTTTTGAGATAATGACAGTTCATTTAAAACAAAATTTGATTTGCTATTGCCCTGGAAAAGAAGTACTTTCCACCAATTGCTCATTATACTCATAAGCATCCTTAGAAACTAACTGCTTGCAGTGGAAACTTGGAGCTGGCATCATAACATATCAGGTGATGCTTGCTATTGCTGCTGGCCTCCAAGCCTTCCAGGAATTCTGGATTTGAACCTAAATACTCCAGCCAGAAATCAACGTGACTCAAATCAAACAATACTGAATAGTCATATTGGCAGTGCTGCTCAAGTGAAGCTATGCTGCCAGTAGGAACAGAGCCAGTGGGCAATCACAGAGACAAATGCTGGCTTTAAATCTTGCCCTTGAGGATTGAATGAGTCCTTTTACCTTAGGAAGATTATGTATATTTTTTACACAAATGTCTTTCTAGCAAAACCAAGAGAATCCTAATAGCTCTTCTACTTCACATAGCCCAAAGCTCTAAGCATCTAGTAATTTTCTGAGATTAATTCTGAACAGCTTCTTCATTTCCTATTCATGGGAAATGTTGATTCCTATCCTACTTGCCCTCTTTCAACAGTACTACTCTGATTTAGACCATAAGAAATTTTTTTTTTTTTTGCATGTGTGTGGGAATGTAAAAATAGCTTTAAAAAATAAATCAGGAGCACGAGAGGAGATAGTAGCTGGGCTTAAATTTATGGGTCTCTGATTGATCCTGAGTAGGTCAGAGTAATCACAATATCTAAGCACCTGCAACTCATTTGTACTTTGCAATCACAAACCTTGGTGGGTAAGTGGTTTAGGGAGACACCTCAGAGAAAGGAAAAGCCACAAATTAATGTAATAGCTTACTGAAACACAGAACTGAATAATTTTACCTGTCTTTCAAGAACTGAAAGAGCTTGCATAAGAAAATGCTTTCTCCTTAGAGGAAACTCTTTTAGAGCTATTACTTCAGAGATTACTGATATCAAGACAGCTAAGGTATAGAAAACTCTACCAAGTTCTTTGAGGCAGAAGAATCTTCTAAATTCCTGATTGAGAAAGATAATATGTCATACATGGATCCACCTTCTTAAACCCAGTGGTAGTTCTCAAGCCTGTGTCTTGCATTGCTCTTGGAATGGAATATCCATTGGCCTTGCTAGCTTCAGACTTATCTTTCAGGAAAATACACATAATGCTAGCTTGTAGGAAAGCTTCTCTGCAATCTTCTTTCTCCTCTAAGACTGTGTTTAGAAACATGGAATGATAAAGGGAAAGGAAAAAAAGCAACCTGATTTTGTCATCTGGAGTTGTATGTGTGCAAATATCTATTCTCCAGAAAATGCTTGTAGGTTCTCGGGTCTTTATAGAGCTCTTTCATCATGAAACTCTACCCAGGCTCTGGTAAATGCTGTTATCAATGCCTTTCTGTATTCATTTTGCTCGTTATCAGATTGTATGATCTTTGTAGGCTTTACGTACTTCCATTTTGAGGCATCTAAATTCTACCCACTGAAACACCAACTGAAAATTTTAGATACTGATTTGGACTTTTGAATTTTACACCATAATCCCAAGTTCAAGTGTCATCAACTCATATGGATTCTTCTTATTATCTAGATACAATTTAATGTATGCAGCAAGAAGGATAGTAGCTTTAGAAAATCATAGCATGACATAAATCTACACTGTCATCATCACTCAGTGGACTTTAAAAAAATCCATCTGTTTCACTTCATGATATAGGGTGGCTTTGGCCACCTGAGGGTGGCAGGTTGGAAAAATGGTTCACACCATGCTATAGACTCAATGACTCTTTAAATATTCTTTATTAAGTACTCTTTAAATGTGCTTAAGTGTAAGAATAATCACAAACTGTCAGAATTCACAGTTGTTTCTTTGGGGTTTTCTTTATGGTTGGTATAAATCTTGTTTCAAATTTTCCTGAGCCTGCTTTACCCCTTAACCCCTGCCTAGCAGTTTTTCAATCCTCAGATGTGTCAGAGGGGTGTGGCTAATGCAAGTGTACTTTTGGTGAGTGTAGTCTTCTTATTCCCAACTCTTCCCTACGTGTAATACAATGCTAGAACGTCTGGGTTTTCATGTAACTTTTTTAGGAATTGAATGTCTCTCCTAAGTCTTTCTTCTGCTTAGCAATGGTGCAATTATTGTATTCCTACTTCTTAGAGAGAGATGTTTTTCCTTTACTCTTCTGTTTGTGAGGCAGTCTCCTCTTTCTGCCATTGATCTGAGTCATGTGCTGGAATGTATTCCAGCATGAATCCATGGCTCAATAAAAGTATTCCAATTCTGATTGCATGATCAAACCTGACATCCTGTCACAAATGTGAGGTTTAGACTAATGACACCTAGTACTGCCACTGCTGCAGGTGATTTCACTATTCTAAAAGCAAAACAAAAAAATAAAGAATTGTTTATAAGAAGAGATAAATCTATGTAATTTGGAACTTTTTGGCCTGCGAAAAAGAAACAAAAGACTGCTCCAAATGTTCAACAGTCATTAGAAGACAGGTCTCTGACAGAGAAGCAAAATGAACTAACAGTATAAACTGCCCTCAGGAACTGGGAGAACTAAGAAATAAATGTCCTGGCTTTGCTGCAATGGAAGGAGTTTCATGACCATAAAACACAAATTCTCCGTGTAGCTTTCTGGTATGTTGGAAAGATTTATTTTGAGTAGTATCTGAAGGAGGTGTGCAATTACAGTCCATCAATAAATTGGGAAATGCTTCACAGCAGCAAACAAATAATGCTATAGATAGCAATACTCCATATTTCTCTAACTTATTTAATTTTCAGTTTTTAAAAGTGCTTAGCATGGCATCCTTTAATTAAACTCCTGAAGTGTCTCCTAAACTAATAAATAAACTGAGCTCAGTTTTAGAAAGGGGTAACTAGGATCAAAATATTAGCATGATTTACCAAGATCATACCATGTATCAAGGCAGGAAGAGAGCCAAAGTCACTAAATCCCAAAGCTTTGTTTTTACCACTGGTGCTGTGTCCTGTATTATTTTTAGTTTCATAAAATATATTTGAAATGGTTTCAGGAACCACTGGAACCAACATTACACACTCTACAGAAATGTAGTCAAAATGTAATTTAGTAAAGGAAGTCAGCTGGAATGAGTCAGACCACAGTTCTAACTCAGCCTAATTACCTGGGTTGTTTTCCTCTGTTAGCAAAGAGCAATGATAGGTTTCACAGGAGTCAGATGACAACTACAAAAATAGACCTTGGAAGCTGGAGTCAGAGACCTCAGGGTGGCTGCCACTAGTGGCAATGAGATTAAATGCTGCCTGTTCCCTTGGGACTGGCTCAACAATCCGGCTGGGGGAATTGTCATGCCCCAGTGGTACAAGTGGTCCTGCTCCTAAACTGCAATGGGATGCTCTGGTGTACAAAGGAAAAATGGAAAATGATTCACAAAAGCTTGTAATCAAAGCATTGGAAACTACAACATGACATACTATGTTGATCTTACACAATTATGTGCTTGATATTTGTAGCCCAGATGTGCACAAAGCTTGTGCAAATAAAGCTCAAAGTGGGCTGAGTTGCACCAAAGTTTTTTCTTACATTGAGATTTCTTAGGTTGAGGGCTTGCGCTCAAACTATCACAGATTTTCTGTGTAATGTTTGTTACCTTATTTACATGTGGACACATGCTTTTTCTGTAAAATTCTCAGCTTGATTTAATGGTAGTCAAATCCTTTGTTTTGAAAGTGGCCTGTTTCCAAGCCAACACTGTTGTGAACTAAAGCTTGCAAAAAAGGTGTTCTAAAAGGAATTAACTGAAAAGCTGATAAAATATAACCAAACCCCAAACACACAAGAAAAGAAAAAAAAAGACAGAGAGTGAAAAACCCAAGAATATTCTGATTTTTTTTTTTTAATGAAAGATCAGATTTTGAATACTTAACAAATAATTTTGTTATCTTAAGGAAAGTGTAGAAAGTGTAGCAAGACTCTCAAGCTCCCACTCTCAGAATCTTGTAATTCTTTCAAACTGTTTATATTTATATTTCTAAAGACTGTTGATTTTTTTACAAAATCCAGCTGTGCAACTAAAACTGAAGTGAAAAGTAAGGCTTTTCCCATTCTTTACCCCTTATAAGTGGCAGCTGCATTCTGAATCATAGGAACAATAAATTTTGTGATCCAGCTCAAAATTTCTACCCTTCCCACCACCCCCAGTGAATTTGAAGCCTGAAGATCTTTCAAAAGCCTTATTTATGGACTACTAAAATGCATTTTGGAGCCAGAAGAAAAATATATAGGGTGGGAATACTTTGGTAACTGGTGCCTACCTAAAATGAATAGAGAGTTTTGGCTATACATCAAATGCAAACATTAACTTTCAGCATCAAAGGACAAGACAGTCTTCTTCTGACCAGAAATGTGGTGAGCTGAACATTTTTATTGTACTTCATATCTGTTTTCTTCCTGGATTAGCCTCTTCACAGTTGTGTATTTTTTTTTTCTTTCTAGCTCTTAGGCTTTTTTCTCAACACCACCATTTTTTCCATATCTCCTTGTCACCTTTAGTAGAATTGTGGTCCTGGTGAGGGGTCTCCATAGGAAGACCTTGATGCCTAACAAGGCAGAAAGTTCTAAGAAAGTTGCTTAACATAGAGGACAAATAATAATCATTGCATAATTTTCAGTCAATTTGCATGTGTCTCTTAAGCTTGAGGTACCTGGCTGATTCACCATTCTTACAAACAAGGAGTGGAGAGAGGAAAGAGGATGGCTGAGCTCCCATCATCTGTGACAGCATGGCAGCAGTGCTGCAGCTGCTGATTCCAAAGGGAGGCAAGGGCTAGACCCCACTGTTGGCAAATCTACATCTGCAAAGATGGCATTTCCATATGTACCAATAATTCAGAAGTATTTATATATGCCTGCTTTGGACAATGATAAAGCACCACCTTCCTTACCAACAATGAGAAAACATAAATGAAAGAATTCACTGTAAGCATTAAATAGCCTCAGTATCTGCTCCCAAACCCTCTTTTGGCTTCAAATTAAACAGCGAGGTTTTTTTTACTGCTTTATTCTATCGCTCTGTCTACCTGTTTCCCTTCCCTTCCCTTCCCTTCCCTTCCCTTCCCTTCCCTTCCCTTCCCTTCCCTTCCCTTCCCTTCCCTTCCCTTCCCTTCCTTTTCTCTCACAAGTAAAACAATGAATGACTGGTTCTACTACAATATTTTGCCACAGTGATGTGGAAATTTAAATTAAAAGAATATGGTCTCCTGGCTAGCTTCTGAGACCAACTGTCTGGATTTTTTGCTAATATTCAAAACATTTTCTCTGTCTTGTGTTACACTTTCTGTCTCTGCTTTATCTGTACAATGAAGATAGTAATATTTCCTGGATGCATAGGGAAACTGTAATGCTTAGATCATTTGTTAGAAAAGTACTTTGAGACCCAAAACAAAATGTAAAATATTCCCCTTCAAAGTGACAGTGTAATTTCTTCCATCATTATTGATGTCTCTGGAGATATTATAAATCAATAGCTGAAAGGGAAAGAGTATGAGAAAAAGTTCTAGGAAAATAAACATTGAAACAAAAAGGTAAAAAAAAAAGAAAGAACAACAGAATTGTTAAATGAATAAAGAAGGTTAACTTGAATTCTTAAAGAGAACTATCTGTACTTACGTGGGTGTTTCATCAAGGGGTCAAGAATAATATGAAAGGAGCAAAGACAAATTGGAACTGTAGAATACTAGTGCAATAAACCCAAATAAATCAGTTTTAAATGACCAGATTTGTGATCCTCCAGAGAGCACTGTTGCAAGAAATCCCAGTCTCATCTCTTCCTGCCCACACGCATTCTTTCTAATAAGATCAAGAAGACACAGGCAGCTCCGTGGCCTATTTGAGATTTATGCAGCTATCCAAAGGAACAGGCCCATTTTTCATTCATTTTAACCCTTCTCCTGCCCTCTCCCCATTCCACTCTAACAAACCCAAGCCATATAATAATGGCAACACCTTCCATGCAGTTATGCAGCATGAGATCTGAAAACATTTGCTTTCCAGGTGCGTATCTGCAGAGCGCAGATCTGAGAGGTCTGGGATTCCAGATGCTGGGGATCATCATCATCATCATCATCAAGGTAATGTAAGATCTACCATATGCCAGAAATTCTAGACAATTTCACAGACATCCAGTGACAAATTATATCTAATGCTGAGAAGAACCAAGCTGCTCTTCACCTCTAACTATTTTTTTCACAAACATTTACATTCTTATATCAAAGAATCAGTAGTACTAGGTAATATAAAAGACAAAGTCTTTGAAAATATCTAAGTTGGTTCATTTCTGTGAAGAACAAGCAGTTTATGCAATTTTTTTTACCAAGCTTTTTTAGACAAAGTATTTTTTAAAACCTCATTTTACAGAAAATTATTCATCACTCTATTAATAACCAGCACATATGCTGCTTTTTCACATTATGTCAGCTGGTGGATCAAAATCTAGGACCATACTGGTACAACTGGCCTAAGCCAAATTCCTCTATATCAAAACAACCAAACCAAATAAAACCAAAAAAGAAAACCCTGATTCTAAATTAAATGAAAGATAAGAGATTGAGAACAGTTTCCAACTGAGACATAAACTTTCTAATTTAATATGTCTTTCTGTGTAACAATTTACAAAATAACTTTTGCTTTATGTCTGATCTTTAATGTTTCCTCTTCCTTGAAATATATAAAAAACTGAAGAAATCTCCTCCTTTGCTGAAGTTCAGTACTAATTGGTGGTGTCTATTAGAGAGATTTCTTTCAGTTGTAACTAAAACAAGGCCTTGTCCAGATTACTCATATGGCTTTGGAAATGCTCATTCCTTCTTGTTTTTTCTTTCTCCTCATCCTCCTGATATATTGTTTTCCTTTTTCCCATGCAGTATCTGATTAGGTTGAAGCAGCAAACACTGAAGAAATCTTGCTCTTGTTGTACATGATATGACTTAAATGAGGTCTTATCAGACCCTTGTGTCTCATTTGATTTCAAATCAATTTTGGCTTAAGGCAAAATTATTTGGCAGAACCTCACCCAATCCACCAAAATTTTGGATAGCCCAGAAACAGTTCTGGTAATAGTATAATCTGGTAATTTATATTATTGTTATTTTCTATAATATTAATGTATCTCGCAACCTAAACATTTTAGTTTATGAAAATGACAGCTAAAAAATAGGAACAAAAGAGAATAAGGGTAATTAGATCAAGATGCATCCAAGGGAAAAATCTGTGGAAAAGACTTCAAGTTCAAACTCAAGTTTTGCAAAGCAAGTATGACATGGGAGAGAAGAATTCAATGTCAAGAATTAAAGATGATTTATTCACCAGGCCAAGAGGGAGGCAGAAAAATGCAGCAGCTGTATGTTGTACTTTCAGTGATTGTGAGAGTGCTAGAGAAGAGAGCTAGCTCGAGAAAAGGGTTTGTAGAAATCCAGTTGAGAGTAAAAATATAAATTTATGAACCAAAGTGTCATGTAATTAGAGACTAAAGACACTGATGTGACCTACTCATCAGAATGAAGAAAACAATCTCTCACCACTGTGGGATTGCTATGCTCACATCGTTCTGTCAGATATGAGTGAAATAGGATGGTCATACATTTTGCTGAGCTCTCCTCTGTGTCAGTATATACTGCCAACACAACATGTTGAACTCTTGGAACTGTTTTCTTCATATAATTTCCATATCTACATTCTATTCTCAACTACATTTTTTTTTTTCTCACTACGTGCTTCTATTGCATTGGAAAAGTCCAAGTAAGCATCTTCACTTGGAACACTGAACTTATGTGTTTCCAAGGCTTCCAGTCCATGCAGATGTATCCTGCCACCACCACTGTAGATGTTCTTCTACCTCTTTGCTTATCAGCTATGTTCTAAAGAACCTACTAATGAAAAATGTGAAAAAAGTCATGGCTAAATTTAATGACAATAACTAATACTTTCCTACAGTCAAAAAACATAGACATCAGAAATAACTTTGAACACAGAGAACTGGAACAAGTCTTCTGCTCAAAGAGCTTCAAAGTTTTATTCTTTTAATATTTGGTCTACAGGGCATCTTTCTCAAAAGGAAGTTATAGGTACCTAATGTGCTCAGTGAGACAGACATTTTACTATCATGTTAAAACACGCACAGAATGGTCATTACAGCAGGTTAATCTTCAAAGGTTCAGAGATTCAGTGCAGATGCTTGCAAAAACAAACCCCAGCTTCTGGTTTAAAGTTTCTAGCAATCCTGTGGGTAAAAGTTGCCTAGAACGATTTACAGTATTTCACATTTTCTCTCTGTTCAGAAATACACTGAAGATAACATTATTTGCTTTCAGCTAAAACCAAAGCCAGAAAAACTGGATAAATCTCTCTGTGAAAGCCATAAAAGTCGTAGAGCTCATTCGTGTGAGGTACTGGCTCAGATGGCTTCCTGTGAGATATAGCATTCCCTCAGTGTAGTCAGTGGGAACCAAAGAACTCAATGTTATTTTGTCTGATTTTCAATTGCAAAAATTGCAAATTAAAGAAGGTAAAACTCCATTACATCCAGGTGAAGTCTTCTTTGTGTCAAGTTACTTAAAACTATTGTTTTGAATGGAAATTGAAATGGTATAATTTTTGTGATAAAACAATTCATTTTGTGATAAAAACAATTCATTCTGGAAAAAAATAGTCTTTTCTCATGGACTCCAGTTCTCATCCTTGTTGAAAGTGTAGTTTTCATATATGAATATTGCAAAAAACTTTTTCTCATATCAGTTAAATGTATGGCGATATTTAATTCAATAATATCACTGTAAAAATAATAATGGGAACTGATTTATTTATCTTCATTTTTATACAAAACTCACGGATGCTGACTGGTGTTTAACAGCCGTGTTTGGGCTTCTTCAGTACAGTGGATCCTGATTCCATTTTTGGAAATAAAGTAAAAGGGAGACAAAGCAATATTCAAGTATTTTTTAGGAAGATAATTTGTATTATGACTTAAAGATTCAGGAGCCAGGATTTTTCCTGATGATACCAAAATTAAACAGATTTCTACAATAAAATTGAATAAATAGCAGAATTACTAAAAAATATATCAAGGAAGACCCTGAAATTGTAGGTAAAATAAGAAGTGCAGTAATGTATAACTTTTAGTACCTTCTTTTTCTTTTTTATTTTCTCCCCCCAAAAGACATTATTCATCACTGCAAATTACTCCACATCGCTTGGCTTCCAAGTTTAAGTTTGCATTCAGTAATGCTGAGAGAAAAAGATAGATCTTTGTCTGCAATGATGAATTAAGGATTTGAGGAAAGTATGAACATAGACATAGGGAAACCACTCCTTTTATTAAGAGGTCATTTTCTGGACTATATTTCTAGAGTACAGAAAGAGTTTAATGCCCCAAGCTCTGTAACTCATATTCAGCTCAAAGCATTTCAAAACAAACTACAACTTTCAGCACCCAAATTTTGTAAACTAAAATCTATAAAGACATGGGAACTCAGATATTCCAGACTCAATACATGACTGTGATTGAGATTTTCCTGATAATGACTGATTTTCAACAGTATTCTTGATACGTATTTGTTATTGAGAGAACACTGGTCCTACCTCTAAATATGTACTTTTTCTTTATATTTGTGATTCGTACTTGCTGATACACAAATGTGGTCTCTGATTGGATAGTAGAAACTTGAGTTTAGGCAATTCTTGTTGTCTTACATTTAAAACTCCACGAAGTAAAGAAGACAAGAGTTCAGAAGATTCGTGGCAAGCAGATCAAGCAGATTGGTTTTCCTTTTATAGCGATACCATGGTTCTGAACAACTTTTTTATCATTCTTACCTAGTCCTCATTTTTCAGCTCTATCACTTCCCATTAGGGTAACAGGTTGTTTGACCTCTTGCTATTTTTATTCTTTCTACGTAAGTTGAACAAAGCATCTTTCAGGCAACAACAGTATATGATTCTTTGCTGAACAATTCCACTGAGGCTGAGGTAATATCCTCAAAGATTCCTGGATTAGTCTTAAAATATTTAGTTTATTGAGTAAGGTTATTTAGTTATTGAGTAAGTTTGAAAGCTACTGAGTCTTAACCATAAATGAGGGAACAACACTGCTTACAAGATACTGATTAATTGATCTTCTTTGTATTTGATAGAGATTTCTGATGTCATTTACAAATTACGAGTTTTTTGTGCATTTTGCCCTAGTTCCCTGTAGGTGGTGTTTACTTACAAATCCATAAGATTTCTTAAAAAATATGAACAGCTTTTCAGATTTATCAAATTATACCTGAGTATGATTTGCAGATTAGTTTAGAAATAGATAATCAGTTAAGAAATTTTCAAAGTTTTTACTGGAAATTATATTCTACTTGGACATTTTAAGTTACCACTTAGAACTGGAAAAGTTAAAATTTAGTTTCCAAGTCTGTTCAGGTAGCCAGTGGAGTTGTAAATGTTTAGAATAGGAATCAAATGCAAGGAAAAGAATATCAATAATGTAATTTTTGTTATTATCTATCACTGAGGATTTTTTTTCTCTGCTATAGCTTTGTCCTAGCCTGCCAAAGTAATTTCAGGTAGTTTCAAGTGCAACATTAGGTAGAGTTCATGTTAACAGCTTGACAGATCTGTTTAAATAATTTAATATCATATTTAAAATTTAATGTTAACAAATGTTTGTCCAAAAATATTTGAAAACACTTTGCATGAGCATTTAAACCAGTCTTACAGACTGAGCATGAACATGTCACAGCAAATCTATCACAGAAGGTGCAGCAGTTCAGGGCAAAATGGATTTACCTGTCTTTTTTTTTTTTTTTTTTTGAGTTCTCTTGGAGAAAGCTCATTTTTAGAACTTTATCTTTTCTAGCACTTGTCTTTCTCAGTTCAAATGCTTTTATGATCTATGTAATGCCCCTGATGCTTATCTCAAATGGAATTGTCTGAGCACTGCCAGGACTGAGAGACTCAGAAAAATATATGGTTACTTGTTTCCTCCACACCCTCTTCAAACTGAATCTGAACCCTGTGTCATCTTTTAATGGAAAGTTTTTGGTTTGAGTTTGTTTTTTTCTTGCTCAGTTTACCACAGTGCATCTACCAGGTTATAAAACACCTTTTAAAAGAAACATATGAGGCTATATCCACTGAACTCCAGCACCATTAAATATTTATCGATACAATAGTGCACATTTCAGTGTGAAATAAACATCAGGTTCTGCAAATTTAATAGTTTCCAGTGGAGGAAATAAAAAGGATCAAAAAAGAAGAAGAGAAAAGAAAAAACCTCCCAGAGTTTCTGTAATCTCAAGAACTTGCCTTAACAAATAAATAGTTCATGATGTGCCAAAACTGAATTGCCAAATGATTGACCACATCCTATATTGCACAAGGAAAAGGCTGCTGTTGTTTTTACAAGTGTGTTTCATTCAGAGTTTGACTTCATTGTGTAAATACTATGGAGCTCGCTTTTCAAAATTAACCTTTATTATAGATTAGCTGTAGACAGGGTTGGAGGGGGAAGGAAGCACAGAAATTAGTGGACGGGAGCACCCCAGAAAGTCCTAATCCCATATTTCCTGAACTGGAATTGCTGAAGTCTAAAAAAATGTTCTAGGGGACTTAGAATAAAGAAATATATTTTTAAAACTACTTGCTCTTACATCTGAAAAGCAACAAGGAAAAAATACTCTCTCTATATATATATTTGCACTAGGAACTAGATGAAATTTACAGGGTAGTAGATAAATATACGTTTCTAAAATCCTACTGCAGTGGAAAAAATTTTAGATTCATTTTTCCAATCAAAACATTCAAAAGATATTTAACAGTTTTTAATGGATTAAAAAAAAATAGATTAGATTAGATTAGATTCTGAATTTTGGTGATAATATCACAAACTCCTCAGACTGATAATCACAGAATCATAGGTTGAAAAAGACCTATAATGTCAACAAGTCCAAATGTTGGCCTTAATAATGATTTAAACTACTACTAAACTGTGTCCCTAACTGTTGCATTTACCTGTCTTTTAATTATTCCCAGGGACAGTGATTCAACCACTTCCCTTGGCAGCCTGTTCCATTCTATCAGTGAAAAAAATTTTAGCTAAAATCCAGTTTAAACCTCCCTGGGTGCAACTTGAGGCCATTTTTTCTTGTCCTGTTGTTTGTTACTTGGGAGACTGACCCCCACCTGCCTACAGCCTCCTTTAGGCAGTTGTAGAGAGTGATAAGGTCCTCTCTGAGCCTCCCTTTTTCCACGCCAAACATCCCCAGCTACTTCAGCTGCTCCTCATCAGACTTGTGCTCCAGACCCTCTCTCATCCCTGTTGTCCTTCTCTGGACACGCTCCAGAACCTCAATGTCTTTCTTGCAATGAGGGGTCCAAAACTGGACACAGGATTTGAGGTATGGCCTCACCAGTGCCAAGTACAGGGGAATTATTCTGAAAGTTTTCATTACATTTGAGCCAGAAATATCAAAAAAGCATATTAAGTTCCTAAAATTCAACAGCTTTTCAAATTCTTATAGGTTCCATGTTCTTCCTGCTTTGAAAAGTGAAGGGCATGAAATAGCAATGAACTTCTGCAAATAGCTCCTTTCCAGCCTTTTGTTCTCACGTCTGCTCCAGCCAGGGTGGATTTACAAAGTATGAGGAAGATGGAGACTGGCTTCCTTTTTTCCCCTACTTTACTGGGAGTAAATATTTCCTACTTTTGGGTCACAGACCACAGTCACAGATCACAGTCACAGATCACAGCCATTCTCCCTTTTCCCTCATTCCAGCAGATCAGGCCTTTCACCCAGGCGATTGCATTCTTTTATTTCTTAAGAAACCATGAATACAGAACTTAGCAAATTATATACAATGGATTGATTGCTTATTATAAAGTCACAGTGGAAAGGAAATGGTATACTCATTTCAGGTAATTCCTCGTTTTAATGTAGTACTTCTTACTAAAAAAATTACTTTTCCTAACCTTTCTTTGCCTTGAGCGTCAGATCCTTGATATAAACCAGAACTAATAACATTGCCTAATGTCACAGAGTATGTATGAGTATTAATTAATTAATACATTAAAATCTGTTCTGAGAACTCGGTTAATAGAAGTGAGGGAACCAGATATTATTGTTGGTATATGTTTCTTAAAATATATATACTCATTTACCTGGCTTTTGGGAAATCTTTTAAGCAAGATAAAGAAAATGAAATCATATATTATGCATGTGCATATCTTATTAAGATTAATACATCTTAAGGTCACTGACACTATTCAGAACATACCTAAAGGAGTGAATTTCTATGTTGGAAATAATAACAATTCCTACATTCTGAAAGCAACCATGCTGGTTGATTAAGAAAACGTGCTGCTAATGGTATGCTTTGCACAGGTTAACTATGCACAACAGTTCATATCCCCTCTGAATCGTAAAGACTTTTCCTGTATGAGTTAGTTTTTGGTTTGTTTTTTGTTTGATTTGGGTTGTTTGGATTTTTTTTAAGTCATTATTTGCAGGGCAGAACTTTCATTTGTGCAACATTGTTCTTTGAAAATGCAGAGCTAGTATCTATTTCAGTTGCATATAACAACTTCCTCCCCTGGGCTCAGCTGTGATCCAGTGATAAAAAATTGATGATAAAGGTAGAGAACTGCTGGAAACTGTAAATCATATTGGTAAATAGTGAATGGGTGTCAGTTCTGAAGACAACAAAAGAGATGATAGGAGAAGTAACGTACTGGAAGTGGGTTAAATGGTAGCTGACTTATTGTATATATTACAGAAAAAGATGATAAGGCTGCGGGCTTGGAATCTGTTAGTAGGAAATGGAGTTTCATCTAGTGGTTTATAGGATTGTAAGCTGTGGATGGAGCTCCTAATTTCAAAATCAAATCCAATCAAAATGCAGATTTTGAGATGCTCCATTTTAAACCCAAAGTCATATTCAAAGTGAAAACGTCATGCGTGACGATTTATTGGATTCAAATTTCTGAAACACCTGGTTAAACCTGACTTTTGTCTAGAAAGTACTCTGATTTTGCTTCTTTGCATTACAAGCAATTAAAAAAAA
>WBND01000695.1:61129-74459 GCA_013398595.1 Tychaedon coryphoeus
TGAAAATGCTTGTTACATGCAGATTTTTTTTATTTAGGAAAAAAAATGTTCCTACTTCTTAAGTTAATTTGGGTTGTGATAGTAAAAAGTTATAACAGTGGTAATAAAAGTGTGACAAATATAAGCAGCTTCACAATTGCCTTCAGACATAAAAGCCATAGAGAATTATATATTCAAGATACTGATGAAACACTGATTTGTGTAATGTGTTTATAATATTGTTATTTTATCCTTCATTATTTAAAAATACAGTCTGGCATCGCTTGTTTTCTTGTAACTGCTGCTACAAGTTGGACATATGTTCCCATTGCACTGCATGATGTAAGAAATGCATTAGGGAAAGAAAAACAAGGGTGAATAAATTGTAAGTACCTCACTTTAATATACATGTGCAGCACGTACATTGCACTCATCACCAGCCACGTGGCTGTGCCCAGCACGAGTTCAAGGTCTAATAGGCTGGAGTGATGCATTTGGCAAACAAGCAAAGCTCCAAGCACACACAAGAATGTATTGACTGTAGTCCAAGTGATCAAACAGCATCCAGTGGGCCAGAGCACTACATTAAGTGATCTTACTTAGATCACAATGAAAATGGAAACAAATTGAAAATCTTCAAATAAGTCACTTTTCTCAATTCTTTTGAATGATGTATCTTTCTATTTTTTACTGTCCAGCCGGCCAACAGACATACATGGCTTTGGCAAAGCCTCACCAAATGTGGAAGCATCATGTTCTAAGCTAAAACCACAAAAAAGCAGCAAAGAATTTTATCACAGTAGCATCAAGGTTGGAAATAATTTAAACTGGATGTTTCACAGAAAGCAGAGCTGAATCTTTTTTTTTTTAACTGTCTGCAGAGACAATATGAAAAAATAGCAGGTCATTGGATGAACAGGCAGCAAAAATTGTATGCTGAATTGCTACTTTGTTTTCCTAAAATGGGATTTTGATGAAATTTTCTGGCTTAATACCAAGAGATTCACCTACAAAACCTATATTTAAAAGGTAGACTAGCCTTAGGGAGTACCAGGTGCAAATACTATCCAGAAATAGATCTTCTGCTTTAGCAGTGTTGTTTGTTGTCACCATGAGATTAGCTTCAATCTGCTTAATGTCCTTATAAGTGTTCTGAAGATCTATATTCTGAATCCAGTATGGTGCATCACAACTATAGCCTCACAATTTCGGCATTTCAATAAAATATAAAATATTCTCTCGCAAACAGGATTCTTGCTTTAATATTTTTTAGTAGTCCAAAAGTCTTTGAGCCCCCACATATCACTTACTGAGAAAAGAATTTAACTGCCTTTTCACAGGCTGAATGAGGATGTTTTACATCTTTTTTGTTTCTGACTCAGTACAGATCCAAGAATGGTGGAGCCAAGGGCCAGAAAGAGTGATGTAACACTGAGCATGGCATGTAGAATCATAGAATATTCTGAGTTGGAAGGGACCCATCAGGATCATTGAGTGCAAATCCTGTCCCTGTGCAGGACACCCCAAGAGTCACACCACGTGCCAGAGAGAATTGTTCAAACTCTCCTTGAACTCTGTCAGGCTTGGTGCTGTGACCACTTCCCTGGGGAACCTGTTCCAGTGCCCAACCACCCACTGGGTGAAACTCTTATTTCTGATATCCTACCTAAACCTCCCCTGACTCAGCTTCAGGCCATTTCCTCAAGTGGTGTCGGTGATCCTCAGTGGTCATGAGAGCAAAGAGATCATATTTGCCCCTCCACTTCCTCTCATGGGGATGCTGAAGATCAGCTGGTGGCAGCTGCTCTCAATTTCTGCATTCCTTCTGGGATTATCACAGATAAGACAGATAAAACTTGTATTTTCAAACAAGAACTGAACAGGAAGAAAAGAGCAGCAAATGTTTCAATACCAATATTTTGTGTGAAAATAAATAAGAGCACAATAAAACCTGTGCAAGGTCTGCAATTACTTCCTAACAAGCACATATATAAATCCTGAAGATGGAGAGAACAGAAGTATCTGTATTCAAAAATGTTGTTATTGCTGGTACCACCAACACACAGATACTACAAGGCTGTCATGCCAAATGCACTTCAGTAATTTCAGAGAAGAAAGAATACTGAAGATGAACATCTCTGCATACATGTTTGCATGAAAATGAAGAATACTGATTTCTAATTAAACGAGAGATGTAAGTGTAAGTGGAAACAAATCACTTAAGAAATGTAAGGGGCACTGCAGTCAGACTGAGAGACTTCTTATATTTTTTTGATTTGTTACCTATATCGGATGTATATACTTCAGAAAACATGCATTTCCTGGAAAAGTACATAATGTAATGGGTAAACAACTGGCACAGAGGGTTAAAATAAAAGGGGTTACATTGGGCTGGCACTTGTCACTAGTGGGGTTATGCAGAGCTCCATCTCAGGGCTGGTTCTCTTCAACACCTTTATTTAACAACCTGGATGAAGGACTTGAAGTGTTGCTATGTTTACAGATCACAGTAAATTTGGAGAAGCTGTTGACTCTTTTGAAGGCAGAGAGACCTGGACAAATTAGAGGTCTGGGCAATCACCAGCTCTGAGGACGAGTGGCAGATTCTGTACCTGGGATGGGCAACCCTGGACGTAGGACAGACTGCAGAATGAGAGGCTGGAGAGCAGCTCTGTGAAAAGGGACCTGGGGGTCCTGGTTGATGGAAAGTTGAAATGAGTCTGCAGTGCCCTGGCAGCCAGGAGGGCCAACCCTGTCCTGGGGGCATCAGGCACAGCCCCACCAGCCAGGCAAGGGAGGGGATTGTCCTGCTCTGCTCTGCAGCCTCCTCCTCTTGAGTCCTGTGTGCAGCTCTGGGCACTGCAAAATAACATGTAAGCATATTAGAAAGCGTCCAAAGGAGGGGATTGAGAAGATGGTGAAGGTGGTGAAGGGCTTAGAGAGGAATTCGTACAAGCTGTGGTGATGCCCCTTGGTCTGCTCAGTCTGGAGGAGACTGAGGAAAAACCCCACTGCAGTTATACTTCCTCATGGGAGGAAGAGCAGGGGCAGGCACTGACCTCTTGTCTCCAGTGATCCAAAGCAATGCCCTGAAGTTGTGTCAGGGAATGTTTAGGCTGGTATTAGGAAAAGGTTTGTCAGCCAGAGGGTGGCTGGGCACTGGAACAGGCTCCCCAGGGCCGTGGTCACAGCAAGTCTGTCTGAGTTCAAGAAACATTTGGACAATGAACTGAGCAAATGGTGTGGTTCCTTGGACTGTCCTGGGCAGTGCCAGAAGTTGAACATCAGTGGTTCTTGCCAGGTCCCTTCCAGTTCAGGATATTTTGTGATTCTGTTATTTACCACATCCGAGAAAGAAATAAACAATAGTTCCAGAGTGAGTGGATGTAATCTGATATTTCTTAATCACATAATAGTGACTTGCCTATTTTATCCAAGTTGTCTTCTCTGCAATGAGAATGGTAAACATTTCTCACTAGGAAACCCTCTATTTCATGCTCTCATCAACTCTCTGATCTTTGATGCTTATCATAGTTTCCTGTTAAATACTGAGACACATAATGGGCATATTCTGCCAGAATAGCAACCCATTGTGGCTTTCTGACCAGAATTCAGATCAAGTATGCAACAGTTGGAAATGATATGATAGTGCTATTCCTGCCAACATATGATCACATTTTGATTTATTTATTTTGTTAGTACAGAGGTGGATATTTTTACAGCACTTTTATTTCACGTTGCTTTTTTCTGAGAAGAAAGTATGTTCTTCAAGAATTTTCCACATTTTTAAAAACACTGATAGTTCTCCACTTTGACCATGTGTTCTAAGTTATCCAAATACTAAAAATGTAAAAAATACTAAATCTAAACTTTACATCTGGTTTTAAATGCACACTTATTTTCATATATTTTCAAATAGCACAGATATGCATGCAATAAAACAAAGGATGTTTCTGAACCTTCTATTGTTCTAATCCTTTCATTTCCTCCATAATAACCTTTTTGTCTTTTTTGCCAACTCTTGGGCTTATTGGCAATGATCTGTTTGTGCCAGAGAAGTTGTGCTGATTTATACTGGCTATGAAATTAATCCCCTGTCATCCAGTAACTGTATTCTATCAGTCTTTATTTTTATTTTATTTTATTTTTAATTTTTTCCCTTTTAGTTTATATTTCTGAATTCATTTTTTCCTTTCTTTGAATGAACTTTTTTATGCTGCAAATGCTGGACATCGTATTTTCATTAATTGCAGAGCTGTTTTCATCCTATATTCCTTCATGAAAAAGGAGAGTGGTGTACTACATGGCAAGAGGTTTCCAAGCAAGCTGTCAATGCTTGGGTGTGTTTCCTCTGCATGTCTTTCTCTGCATATCTTCAACTTATACTGAAGTTATTTCTTTGGATTTTAAAACCTTTTGCTTAGTGAAACAAATTTAATAGGCTTTAAAATTTTTCAGGCCTAAATCACCATGACTTTACCCCAATAAAATATCAGTGTAATACTCTTGGCATCTTTAACATTATTCCAGCATAAATCTCTAGCTATTATTTTAGCAAATTAGGTCTTTTATTTTTAGAGACCTTTATAAAGCAAGAAAACTTGTGAGCTTGTGGAGTCTGTGCCATTTAGTTGAATATTCATGAAGAAAATTTAGAGTCTGAACATTCAGTGCTAATCTGTAGAATTTTCATTTGAAGTCTTCAACTTATTTTTAAATATGTGTTCCTCATTTAATTAAATACAAAATAAATTGGTATTTCTAAAATAATATGGGAAAAAATTCATCACTTGAAGTTCCATCCAGTGCCCACTGAAATAAATGTGCATCATCTAATCTACATTCCAATGTTTTCATAAAAATGAGTTGTGATCTTTAGTACTCTGTGTTAAATCTAAATCATCAAGTTGACAAAGAAAAATCTTGGTCATAAAATTAAGAACCTTGCTAACCTGGAGTCAGCAGAAATGAAAAGTAAAAGGAGATATTTCGTAGATCACTGTTTCTGAGAAAGGCTACATCATATTTCTCTATAGGTTTGTTGGAAAATGTTTAGATCTCTGGAAATAGATTTAAAAATTGATAAAATGGTAAGAAAGCGGGATAGCTAACTGGGTTGAAGATTATTTTATTCCTTAAACACTGCTGGAGATTCTATCCCACAGTTAAAGTATCACTTTAGAAGCTGCATAAACATACTGTTTTCTGCACCTCCTGTGACAATAATACACTGGTACACAGTGAAGTGTGCTGTCTTTTCTGTGAAATGGTTGCCACAAAGTAATAACTGTGAACCCTGATACTAATCTCATTTTTCAGATTATATCTGACACCTCCATATGGGCTACTAAAACGCGTAGGAGGATTGAGATGCTAGAGAACATGCTCAGTTGTGATTCTAGTTTTGCAACAAAATGCAAAGGAAAAGTAGAACAATAAAAAAGAAGGAATGATTTAATTTGCCTTCTTATATGTCTGTAACATAAAAGAAAACCATACCCTCAAATTCCTCATGTGTGCCAGCATCCAAACACAATGTAAAGCTTGCATCAAGGCATAGGTTCAGTTTTTATATGCTACTTTATTTATCCAGTAGTGTCCTTCAGGCATTATATTTGCTGTTTCTCTCTCTGAGAAAGTTATCCATTTATGAGGGTTTATACTACCATCTAGTGTAATCTTCTTTCTTTTTAATAAAATATTGTCCTACTCATAAGGAATTCCCAAGCCCATGGATGCTGATATTACTGAATATACTTTGCTAAAAATACATTTGTCCATGTGTTAGAAAAAATTATCTGTCCTCAAGGTCAAATATTAGTTAAGTTTATGAGTGTAACTTTTCAGCATCTGAGACATGTTTTATTAATTACAGAAACAAATTTGGATTAAAGGCAAATGACTGCCCTCCACAATCTTTAATTCAATTAGTGAAGAAATTGCCTGTCTTTACTGAGATAACAGAGTCTTAATTGGTGCCCTTTCCTTCCTTCCTTCAGTATTCTATATTAAAGAGGAGATTAATGTCTGCCAGAAGAGGATGCAAAAATTAGAAAGAAAGATGAAGAAACAAGCCATGTTTTAAATGCAGGACCTGCCATTTGACGTTTGAATTAAGCAGCTTTCAGACACACTTTGCTGTTTTAATTTTCAGAAGGCAAAGAAAAGGAGGCTAGTTTACCCAAGATACTTCCCCATTCCAGTGGGACTACTCAGAGTTTAGAGTTTGCCTGTGAGCATAGGTAATATGCTGTGACTGGAAGAAGAAGCTAGAAAGATTATGTAATGAATATATAACATATGTAAGGGGGTTCTGGGAACCAGGATTTTATCTTCCTAATTGATGCACGTTCGGACTGGACTACTATAGTCCCATGAGGAATTCCAATAAAATCAGTGGGATGTGCTCTGAAATAAGATGCACATAGAGGAATGGCCTAAGTTTGCTTGTTGACTATTCATTACCTCATTTAAATCAAATGCAATACAGATCATAACAACATCCAATCCAAGTCTAGTTAAGCATTTCTTCAGCTTGAAAAAACAACTGTGGCCGTTATCACATAGTGATTAGATTAATTAAATAATCTGATTAATTTAGATACGCCAAAATCTAAAAGATTATGGAAAAGAAGGCAAAAAGAAGAAAGAAAGAAGGAAAAAAAGCATATAGTAAAAAAAACCCCACCCCAGCTTGTTAGCACAAATCACTATTCTTTTTCAAAATAGAGAGATAATATCTTCCATCCTGAATTTCAAATATCTGACCCTTGCCATTCTTTTAGGGCTATTATGTCACCAAGTCTTCTATTGGTGCAATCATTTCAGAATCTAATAATGAAAATTATTTTTTAACAAGAAACATCTGTTTCCTGTCTGGAAGGGGTGTCTGATCGTCTTCAGCATTATCTACTTTCCCAATGTTAATATTCATCATTACAGGTTTTTTACAATGCCTAATTTGCTGATGCATGTGTTTGCTTGCTCTCTGCTAGCTGTTTCACTGATTTGTGGAAATCTGCAAAGAAAATACAGAACCTGTGTCCAGGAATTAGGCAGCTCATCATTTTTCTAATTAATTTCAAGGCATGATCTGGCATTTTACTGCTCAAGTGAATTTATTCAAATTATTTTTCACCAGAGAGCACACATGTTCGCAACAGTCGTATTTCCAAATTTTTATATATTATCTTTAAACTTAGCATCTGACAGAAGTTGCTGTGTGTGGTAGCTTCTGATAGGGAACTGGATGGAATGCAATCTTAAAACCTATACAAGATAAAATAATTTTAAGTGTGCAACTCAAGAGTTTTCCACAATTTTAGTTTCATCTCCTGCATTTCACACTGAGGCAAGTTCACAGTCTTGCAAGGGTGGCATCTGAAAACTGAAGAGCAAATACTTACTGAAAAAGTTTATTAACCTGCCATGGTATTGATCTAAAACACAGATGGCATCTCCTATATGACATTCTACATACTGACATTATAGAAATGCTTGAAAATTGGTATTTCTAAATGCCAACACAACAGCACATCAATTTTACAGTAGCCATGAGTATAAATACAGGCTGTTTACACTGTATGCTATGGTACATAATAATAAAGATAATCTGGTATAACATATTTCAAGTCACTGTAAAGAAAATTCAATTTTAAAATTCCTTCATTTGATGATTTTCAACAGAACACATACCTACTGAGCAATTTCTTTCTTTGAAAAGAATGTTCAGAAGAGCAATTTAATGTGAACAAGGTGGATGTTCTGTCTTTTAAAAGGATTAACTCTAACCCTTTAATTATTGGAGATTATCTTTCTTTTCAAAGAACTAATTAATGCAAAGGATTTTCTTTCCACTAAAATTTTAATTGAAAATGCTCTGAAATGAATGAAAATCACCCCTTACAACATTTGTATAATATTGGCTCTGCTTTTTATACTTCCAGTGTAGCTTTACAATCTTTTCTTTACACTTCCATTTTACTTTTTTCTTAATTTTACCTCTTAATAACACCTTTTATAAAATATATCTATTTTAATAGATTCATTTGCTGTAGTTATTCTAGTGTTCAGTATGTGACCTCTTTATTTGTTACTGTAACTGTCAGAGGGTTCATCACTAAACTAGATTTCTTCAAAGTGGATCTGAGCTTGCATGACAATGGTTGCTATTAAGAATTCACACATGAGAATGCGAGTTCTATGGGAACTGATAGCATTTTGGTCTAGATCAGCATCATAGCTAAAAGCATAAAACTGGAATTACTCCAGGTCATTTAGACTTCATTCTCTGAACCATTGTTTTCTAGCTTTGTAGTATCATATGGGTTTATTTTCCCAGGGTTTTATACCAAGCTGTTCAAAATAAAGATGATGTTTCCTTGTGACATATGCCATTGTAAATTTTTTTTGAGAATAATTATTATCACTTTCAAAATGGAAGAGACCTTTTTTTGCAAAAAGGCATGCAAACTTCTGTATTCTCTTACTACAATTTCAAGTAAATCCCTAGTTTACTGTATGTACTATAAGCAAAAGGAGTAGGCATAGAGTTTACAGGTTTCAGGTTTCTGTTTCAGGTTTCAGGTGCTGCTGGAGTCAATAGATTGTGATACAAGAGCAACAAGGCACACTAAAACTAAAAAGAGTTAAATTCAAAACCTCTAAAAGAAACATTTTTCACTCAAAATGAGAGTTTGCTTTGTCACATCTTCCCAGGAAACTATAGAAGCCACGAGTGTTAATAGATTGGACACTTGTACAGATATTAATGGTATTCAGTCATCAGACTTAATCTTAACTAATGTTGTAGAATATAACTAGACATAATCAGAACTAACAGGTATCATTTGTGGTGTTCTGCTGAAGGATGTGGCCTTGGTCCCTGCTGGAGATATGGGAAGGCATAATAATTCTCAAGTACTTGGGAAATTCTAAGAGTCATTTATATCTGAAAATCACACCGCAGAAATAAAAGGTGGCTAAAACTCAATGCTTTGATATTAATAGAAGACAGATTTTTTTTTTTTTTACTCTATCTATGGGTAAATTTCATCAGGAAATTGCAGGAAAAAAACATAATTTTTTTTTGTTTTGTTCTGTTTGTCGGCTTTTATTTGTTTGTTTGTGAAAAAATATACCCCCATCAAACAGGACTTGTTCTGATGAAAAGTACTGCCAGTTTTATGAATTCTCTGAAATAGGGTTTTGGGATGGTTGCATGATATTTCATCAGGTAGGACACTGGAAGAGCAACATTGTGGAGCATGAGACTTCAAAAAAGTTCTGCTGCACAAGTGGAGTCCAACTTGTAGTGCCCCAGAGCCTCCTACCTTCAACTCTAGATTCATAACTGGGCTGCTTTGTCACTACATATTTTAGCTGCCCTCTCCAGATACTCACAGGAGGAAGAGGTTTAATAAAAGTGTACGATTGCTGTAATATTTGTATATGGTGTAGTCCTCCTTTGTTCTGATAATTTGAGACAATTTTTCTCTGAAATCTTCTATTTAGTTTGTCTTGGGTTTTTTTAACCCTCTTCCTGTTTTTCAATAAATGCATGCAGTAGTATCTTAGTCCTGTACCAGTCCAAATAACTGCAACGTCTCTTTTTACTCTATTAATGGACAACATCTGCATACAAGAGGTCCACTTGCAAGTACTCAAAATTAATTTCAGGGAAAACACATCTAGTTTGATAAAATGGATGTATTTTTAATTTGCAGATTTGATAAGCAGACAACAAAACCCAGTTAAAAAATAGGAGGCTCTCTAAATTTTGACTGCTGTGCAGAACTATACTCTATACACTGTATATGATTTTACCACATATTGGATGGGTTTTCTCAGTCAAAACCCATTTGTTTAGTACTGTGCTCACTAGGTCTCTTGATTCTTCATTTCTAATAGAAGTTTGTGTGAAGAAGGGTGTTGCTAAGGCATATGGGATCAAATCCATAACAAAGACACAAGGCAGGGTATTTATTAGAAAGATATTGTTGATTTTGTATACCAAGACGCTGAAAAAGAGACAAAAAAAAAGTATGCTTCACATAAATCAGCCAAACGCTAAGTCCAGGATGTATGCAAGCTGTAGCAGAGCAGTGACTAATCTGCTTTGGGAGTCTATGGAGACTGCATGCTTGGTTGTTAGAGACATGGAAATTGAATACAGATACAGAGAAAAAAGATAAGGGGGAACTTGTAAGTGTTCACTGCTGAGATTCTATGGACCATGCATTAAATTGTATACAGTAATAATAAAGACATCTCTCAGAATCACTTAAAAAATTTAAACAAACCCAGATGACCTAGTGAGAGAATTAAGAGCTAATTACATTAAAGCAGTGAAGATCAATTGCATGTATTTTGGTAGCTTCACTTTATTTTCTTAAGGAAGCCAATCATAATAAGGAAGGATAAAGCACAGTTAACCTAATTCTGATTACAGAATCCTTCCTTTCAGCATCAGATAAGTTTTTCAGCATTTCCACAATTATCTTTATTCTAAGAACTTTATGCTTTTGCATTATGAATTATCTGAAACTGGAATTAAGAATTGAGTTTTCTTATATGTAGGATGGATATCTTTGACCTATTAAAACATGAACAAAAAAATTACTCCGGAAAACTCTAACCTGCAGATTCCAAACCGGTAACAGCAGCATCTGGGATGATGAATTTAAGTAAAAGCTATACACTGTTAAGTGAAATATAACAAAAATAACCTTATGGTCACTTCAATGACTTTTTTTTTTTTTTTTAGGTAAAACTAGATTTAATTTTTAATCAAAATAATCCAATATAAATAGAGTTTTCAGATTATGCTGAAAATGTCTTTACTTTGTGGGATTTGTGTATTTACCTCCTCTGCAGTGTCCAAGTTTACTATGATAGCACTAAACAATGGCTGTCAGATATCATTTGGAGAAGCCAGTATCATTCCAGTGCTAATATGTTTAGTTTTGTATGAGCCTATCTGTTAGTGCACATCTGCCTCTGTCTACATGCCATTATTTCTGTCCAAAAAATTATGCCTTGGCTCCAAAATATCATTTATGTTTTGTCCACCTGGCACAATGCAGAACTGTATCAGACCTAGTCCATTTAAAAAGTGTAATAAAAAAAATTAAAAACATATAATTCCAAACAACAAAACCACAAAAAATTGCTATAGTATATATCCTTGAAAAGAATAAGATATTTAATGTGAAATATATAAAGTATATCATGTAGCTTAATTCATTTCACCAAATACTTTAATACCCTCCAATGGCAAAAACATGTGGATAGAAAATTAAAAAACAATTCCATAAATGTTGTTAATTTTAATGCAACAGCATGAATGCTTTCCTAATATTCAGTAGATGTAAAGCTGGTGTTTGTACTACTTGTGCAATATCATATAAACATATCAGCCTATTTACTGGTAGTCTCCAGTAAAAATAATATCTTCCAAATATTTTTGTACTTAGAAATTTATAGGAACTGAAAGCTATAAAGACTATAACACCCATAGATTGCATTATATAATCAAATTTATACAAAATATAAGGTTTTTTTTATGGAATGGAAACTGAACAAAAAATTTATAAGAACCAATAGTATATTGGCTACAGTTTTCTGTGAAGTAAAATTTCATTCTTTTTCCGTGCACAACTAGTCAGAGGCTTCTCATCTTTTTTTGTTTCACTGCTATATACTGAAAGTGAAATCTGTATTCCATACAAAAGGAAAGTTTTACTTCTTTAATTGAGCAGAAAAAAATCAAAAGAGGAATCAATTGGAGTTTTAGAAATTTAAGACACGTTTTACTTTTACATATTTAAATGGAAATAAGAATAATTTTCTGATTTCTTCATGCTTTAAACATTTTTCTTTGAAATGCAGCCTAGTTATTTTTAATTCAAATGATGACACTACAAATCTGATGAGAAAATCCACAAAAAAGCACTAAAGTAATAGTTTGCAAAATATTGTCAATATCAATTTCTTTCTCTGAATTGAAAAAGTGAAAATGTTTATATATCTACCTCAGATAGTGATGTATTATGCAAATATCACCCTTTCCACACAGCCATGCTCTGCTCATGGGCTCTGTATTGTTACCCTGCTTAGACATATCTTCTCTTAAATTAGGTTTCCTCTACAGATATTTTTATGCTTTTCCTACTTGCTCATGATTATAGTTTTTCTGATTAGTGTCCAGGTGCACTAACTTCTTTCCGAAACAATCCCAGTACTAATTCATTGTGAACAATGTGAAGATCAAACACAGCAATGAACATTTCATTTCAAAATATAGATGAACAATTCTGGGATTGTTCAGTACTTTGTCTTTCTGAATAAGACAACACTTACAGGAGCCAAGTTTCTCTGTGTGACTACCTAGCAACACTTAGCTCCTATTCTGGCAAACCAAAACAGAATACAATGAGTAGTGTGTCCCATTATATTTTATCTAATATTTCTTTAGGATTATGAAGATTAAATGGGAAAATAAGATATGTAGCTTTCAGATTATTTTTTCATTTTATATTTCAGTATTTTTCATTTAATTTTATCTAATATGAGGAAGATAGGCTATTTTTATTTTTAATGCTTTTATTAAACATATGTATATTGCAGAAGTACTTCAATGTTTTAATATTTAAATTTATTACAATCAGTGTTCTTTCTAATTTTAATAAATAATAGAGGAATTATGGGGAATTGTGTGTTTATGCCCAGCATATAACACTAGCACACTAGGAGTAAATATCTGAAAATATTGAATAGAAACTTAAACACAAGGCAAATAAGTTCTAACAAAAACAGACTTTTAAAAGTTGCCACATTTAGTCTTACACATAGATTAAGTGTTTCTTATCAAGAACACATTAATGTATATTTAAAATTAAAATAGATGACTTTGTTCTCAAATGTAAAATAATAAATTTTTGCTCACACAGAATAAACACTCTGCCCTTTATACTATTCTCTTTTGGTTTGTTGTGAATAATCCCAGCAATGCATATTGTGTTTATAGAGTCTGTATGTGTCTGTATAGAAGGATCATTTTAGTTACCTTCTAAGTGTAAATATTCAGCTTTTCAAAAAAAAAAATCTGTAAAAAAAATAAGAAGATGAAGGCGATATCTGATTGAAGTCATATAAATTTAAAAAAAAAGAAAGAAAGAAAGAAAGAAAATGCATAAAACTTTCAAGACAGGGTGGTTATAACAATACCAGCAGGACTAAGCACAGCATGAATCTCAGAAGAAAAAGAAAACAAAGCTCACTAACCACAACACCTTTTCTATTCCTGGCTGGATAGCTACAGAAATCACAGCTGATCAGACATGGCCAAATA
>WBND01000695.1:76679-173241 GCA_013398595.1 Tychaedon coryphoeus
AAAGTTGTTTTGCCATTCTCAAAGACAAATCGAAGGTTTTAATACAAAGAGTAATCAGAATAGATGTTCCCCATTCTTTCCCTTAAACATTCACTAAGTTTGGCAAGATTACTTTGAACTGCTCTAGTCTTCTATTTAGCATAGTTATATCTTCACTGCAATAAATTGTAGTTAGATAAAAATACAAAGCTCAATGTGCTATGTACAAAGAAGCCAAAAACTAGTGTTGGATTTTTCCAATGTACACGTTCATGCATATTTACATCTCTAAGGTAATACCTTATATTTCTGCCTGGCTTTTTACTGTGTAAGAGTTCCCTCTACTGGCTGAGCTACTGGCCTTGATTTCCATTTCACCTTGCTGATTCAAAAGATTTCAGAATCCAAGTCTGACAATTTTTCTTTCAGTTTCTCTGAAATGCTACAATATTTACATTGAATTCTTTTGAAACTGAGGAGTCTTCATAAAAACAAACATGCATCCCATCAGTATGGACTAAAAATGCTTAGAGCTAGTACAGTGGTGACAGACAGTCCCTAGTCAAAGCTGATTATCAAAATAAAATTCAATAAGTAATTGAATATTGAGGTAATTGAAATACCAGGAAAATTTTAAGAAGCAGGATTCAGTGTATTGACTTAATTTTCCAGTCCTTAAAATGATCAAGTTACAAGACTTATATCATCTAATACATTATAGAGATAGTGTTTTCTTCAAGCTGCTCCAAAAGCTATTCTCGTTAGTCTTCTTTATCCTAGCATCTTACACAGCTGTGCACTGAGTGAAAGGAAGCCAAAGGAAGATATTGGTTTGTGAAGACTGATTCATCTCTATTCTTCTTTCAAGGTCCACTGATGAAATTCCAGGATTTCCTTACTTAGTAAAATTGGTTATTTGATCTTTATCCATACTGGGCACAATATTCTTACAGATGACTAATAGAAATTCCTGAATCCTCTCCAAGAAGTGTGTACCTTTTTTTTACTTTTTTTTTTTTTTACCTAGAGGAAGTTGAGCAAATCCATCAGGTTGTTTTTACCTGAGAGTGAAGAAATCTTTCTTGACCCCTTAGCAAAGGCATTTGGACTGACTCCTAAATTCTTCAAAATCTATACTCCATCAATGAAAGGCAATGCATTGTTAAGGGGAAAAATGGGAGAACACCAATTTAAATATTAGAAAACAATAAAACAAACTCTCATATCCCTTTCACTAGTAAACTGGAGACAGAAATTTTGAAAGGAAGGTTTATCCCTCCTCTTATTCGAGCTTTCATAATCAATAGAATGCTCAAATATTCCTATCATGAAACCAGATCAAGACATGGACATAGAAACACTACAGAATATAGAATAACATAGTTTACCTCACTTAGGGTGGAAAAGGTATATTTTAGAGGAAAAAGATATTAATATGTTACTGTTTTATCCCTATCATTGGACATCAGGAACTGTAAATTTTGTTGCCATAATTTCATTATAGAACAATAAAAAAAAATTAAAACAGTGGGAGTTTGAATGATTTAAACACAAAATTTGAGCTCAGAAATGTAGTCTTCTGACAGAGTTCTTAATAAAGAAGAAGCTATAGAGTTTATTTTGTAATCTGACCTGTTTCCTTCAAAGGACATCTGTGAGCCTATTGAAAATGTCTGAATGTACCATTTTATTTATGTACATTTTTTGAAATGTAAAAGTCCATGGCACAGATTCTACTTTATAATGCACCACTAGTCATATGCTTCAGACAGAGAACCTATAAGACAGAAACACCAGTTCATACCATCTATTGCATCTCTAGGTCAAGATATCACCATGGTATAACATGAGTATGCATTGACTTGTGTCTTTCTTTTGCATCACTCTCATAGTGAAGTTTGAAACTGAAATTTCTACATTAAATATAGTGTGCTGTCTGCTGACAGATCAGTCTATACAAATAAGACAACTAGAACAAGGGAATCACAGTGCCATAATCTCCCAGCTTCCAGAGGACATCAGTTAAATCTGCTTTATTATTGTTTCAAGGTAAAGGAATTAAAGTTTGGCTAAAATATTCCTTTCTTTCTTGAAAGACAGTTAGGTCAAGGCATACTGTTAAAAATACTCAGACTGAATTTCAGAAGTGAAATAAAACATGAACTTAAAAGAGTTTCTCACTGGCTGAGGTTAAAATATTATTTTATACTGCTTCACTTTTGCAAGCACAGTTTTACAGTAGAAGAGTTTAACCTATTCTGCTTAAATTGAACAGCACACATGACATAAAGCATTCTGCCATGATGATTACAATAAGCTCCAAACCTGAAACTTCCCAATCTTCTAGCAAATATATTTTTGTTTCATTATTAATATTTATTATAAATCTTTTTTGTAGTGCCTTGTACCCTACTGCAGCGGGAGTCCCATTGTGCTAGTTTAATACAAACAAGTAATAGCAATGGCATTTTACAGACCAGTCAGTATGTAATCTAAAATCACAACTACAAATAATTCATTGCAAAAAAATAATTCCTACATTACACAAGGAGAGCTCACAATTCAAGAGATTAAGTGGAATGTGAGACGAGTTCTGAAGTGAGAAAGAAAACTCATTTGCACTTCCTACCTATGGAACCAAAGTGTCCAGGCAGCTGAACACAGCTGACTCAAATCACCAGGCTCTTTTGTACAGTTTAGAAAAAAATATTAGAAGCCAACACAGGAGCAGAAGTTAGATTTTTCAGGACACAGTCCATTAAAACTTTTGCTTTCTTAAATATAAAGTTTTATGGTAAAGGGCTTTTAGCAGCGTAACCAGATATTTGCTCTGTTTGGACATTACAAATTATAAACACCAGTAAATACTGGCTACATCAGGAATACTCTAAAAAATACAAGCATACTTCAAAAGATTACATGCAACAAAGTCAGGAGATACTGTGGCTCTCTCCTAGGTCATCATAGGTGTACATAGCCAAAAATTGCCAGACACTCTGAGGATCAGCTGATCCAGCATCACTGCATTGTGGTCTGGAGAAGCTGCTCCTGGTGAGCCTGAACTGCCAGGAATGGCAGTGGGTATACTTTTGGAGGAGCTTTGTGGTTCCTAACAGACATACTAAAGAAAGCCCTGGGAGCTGTAATATGAAAGCCTGCTGTGATCTGAAAGACTTTTTATGTCCTTTTTGGTTTTTTTAAATGGTTATGTGATTCATATCGAAGAGAAATTAATGTGGATCAGGTGATGGGTAAAATGGGATGTCAAATTAGATGAGATAAGAGAGTTAGCAATGATTAAAAGTTAAGAGCAGAAAACATTGCAGATCTTTCTTAATATTATTCAACCATCTGCAATGTAGTTAAATAATGAACACATTTCATTAGTGAACAAATTTATTCATCAATTAGTGAGGGAAAAGCAAGAATCAAATAAACAATTCACAAACATTACTTAGTCATATCAAGAGCAGAAAAAATTCTTATATTGAGGAAACATACTGCCACTGAAAACATTTTCATTAAAACAATAGAGTACCACAATGCAGATAATTAGAGACCTGTCCTCTTGAAAAGGCCTTCACTCAACAAATATAAGAACATGACCTTTTTATTGTCTAAATAAAGTTAGGCAAATGCTCACAAAAAAAACCAAAAAAACCCAAAAAAACAAACAAACAAAAAAACCCAAAAAAACCATGAAATAAAAGGTATTTACAAGAAATTAAGCAGAGGACAGAGTAAGGAACCTAAATCAGATGTTACTTTGGACAAATGTATTTTATGAGAGTCTTCCTACTAGGATAATTAATCTGACAGAATCAGTGGTGCTGTACTGGTGACATTAACCACAGCAAGCAGATACAAAACAGAAGGCCATTTTAATCTCTTGTTGACAACAGAATTTGTCTCCTTGGCAGATTTTGTTTATCTCTGTATTGTCATCTCCAGCAATACTTCTGTGTCCATCAGGGTCACAGGAATCTACTTTCCCCCATTGCAATCATTATCCTTATAACTCACTTTTTTAGTTTTGTTTTAATATGACACATTTCAGGCTTTTTAAAAGTCGATTTTTAAAACAATCCTATACTGGGGTAGATTTTGATTAAAAATATAAAGGGAGGTATCTTTTATAGAAACATGCATTTACTTACAATTTACAAGCCTTTCATCAACAGAATTCTCTAGCAGATATGTAAATGTACACACGTGTTGTAAAAAAATGGATGTTTTTAAATTTCTTACACTCACCTTTTGAAAATAGCTTTTTTCCCCATCCATATAGATAGACTTAAACATATATTTGTTTGTTATTCAGAATTAAGGTCATAGAAGTGATATTCCTTTAAGTGAACATAATTAGAGGGAAGGAACTGAAAATTTTAAGCCATCAATGAATTTTCAATTATTTGTAATGTAAATGCAGTTTTCTCTGCCTTCAGTTACTAGACAAAAACAAACGAATGTATTATTTCCAAATCATCCATCCTTAAATGAAAAAGAGCCTTGTTATAAATGAAAATATTTTCTAACTCATTTTTAATATTTTTTTAAATCAATAAATAAAGCTAAATTTTTAAAAGTGCAAACTCATAAGAAAAGAATTAAGTTGTTTTTTTTTTAATTGAACTACATGAAAAAAATTAAACTTGTGAATACTATTCAGAACATACTCTTATCAAGGACCCACTACATCTAGTCTTTTATTCTACCTCTAAGAAACAATAATCTAAAATCTGAGGAAAAAACTGAGCATAAAAAATAGCCTACAAACCGATTAATCACAAAGATTCTCAAAATTCATTCAGATGTTTGTTCCAGATTGTGGGACCATTTTTCAACTATTGTTGCAAATTTGTTAATCTAAACTTGTCTTGTTTCTCATACTTCGTTTCTTACATAAGACTTAGACATCACTATTCTAATATCCCATGTTTAACCTTTACCTTTATATACAGTACAATTCTTACATCTTCTCTCCATTTTATGTTTATCCAGATTATAAATAGAAGCTTACAGCAGGTAGTACTGGCTTAAATTGCACTAAAGTTAAATAGAAAAGCTCAACTGCTTTCTGTGTTTCAGTGGGACTCATACTAATAATTAGAAATACAACTTTTTTTTCACAGCTAGCTCAATGCCTACTATATGCCAATCACTTTCCTGTAGGGCTGCTTTCAAGTTTATTTGCCAATTTTAAACTGGGTCTTACTTTATTAATTTTTATTTTGTTTATTTTGTTGTTTGTTTTTTTTTGATAAGCATAGCACATTATCCATTTAAATTTATCTTGTTGATAGAAGCTTATTCCACCATTATCTCAAGATCTTGCTGGAGATTAATCCTGGCTTTAACTTGCCTTGCATTTCTTTCAGTTTGATGTCGGCACAATTTCCTGGTACTCACCTAATATTACTTCATCCATTTCTTTAATTAAAATATTGACCAAACCTGCATGAAAAGTACATGCCATGCAGAACACCAGCACTACTTGAACTTAGAAAACACCTCTGGAGGTCAGCAGGTCTGACTCTCCTGCTCAAGCAGAATCACCTAGAGCAGGCTGATTAGGCTGATAATGGTATCAGGTGAAGCAAGGCAGCCTGACTGATAATTCAGCTGTTGTATTGGTGTGGGCCTCCCATTTGGGCATGAAAACATTGCTCTGTGTCACAGCATTGTGGTAAGCACAGGAAAAAAGCCTAAACTCTTCATCAAAACCAGAAGGAGATATCTTTGTGCCAGGCAGGTTATCTGTGACACCAAATTCCTTTGGAATAAAATTGCGTATTCATCCTGATCTCTGGAGTGCCTGGTTTACTTTGTGTGGCATATAAATATCACTAAGATCATGTTTTCCTAATGCATCCTATCTTAAGGATAAGTGCTGAATCTTAAATTAAATACCATGTAGATGAGGTCTAAATGTAGCCTAGTGCACATTTTACCAATAAGCTGAAATGTTTCTGAATGGGTTGGCATGGAATCTAAATGTATATTAAATTTGCTTTGATAACCACAATTTAAGCATACTAGCTTTCCTTGATTTTCTTTCAATCTCAGAATTGCTTTCTCCAAATTCAGTGGCAACATTCAGTATTTAAAACATTTAAAGCCAGATAAGTTGGACAGTTTTCAGGCCTATAGTGAATGATTTAAAAATTAAAAATTGGGTCAGAGAAATTTTTTTTTTTTAATTACAAGTCACCAATAAAAAATAGCATGATAATGTTGTACAAAAAATTTGTCCTGAAGCAATTTAAACTGGTTGCTGCTAAGCCTCAGGCTGCAGCTGATCATGTGTGCATATATGTATTTGTGTGTTCACAGGTTTTCCCCCAAGGGGAAAGAAAGGAATTCACCCTGCAGTTCTGTCTAAACATTAATTTGAGCAACTGTGATATATTTTTTGGCAGGAAAATGTGAAATGGAAAAGGACAGATTGTTTACTGAAAGAAAGCAAACAGAAACAAGATACATTTACACTGGGCTGAAAATGACAGATTTGTTGACACACAAGCCCCTTGCTTTGTAGAAGTTCAAGGTAGCTCCTAGTATCATATCTTAATGAAGTGAACTGTGCAAATAAACAGCCAGTTCAGTGGTAACTACAGGACATGATCTGGAAAGGTTAGACTTGACTTGAGGGTACTGCCTGATTAATAGGGAAACAGATATCTTTCTCTACAGAAGGTCTAAATAACTTTTCCTCCCAAATCGACCATTTATCCCACATGCACAAATGTATTTTTGTGGATTTACTTTTTCTTTCAAACAGAAGTAAGTCCTGCAAGTGCATTATGGATATTTTCCTGGACTCTGTGTGATTGTATAAGGTCTGGGAGTTAAGGTGATAGCAATCATCCACCAGTGTGGTTCTTCATAGGGTAAAGCAACACCTGCTGGATGCTGGGCTTTTCAAACTCTTTAATTTCTCTAATAGATTACTGGTCCTACTCAGCATGACCTAAGAAAATTTTTTCCTTTGATAAATGACAATTCTATTTTGCCCATTTAAATGTAGGTAAAAAGCTGAATCACCCATGTTCTGTGCTAATCTAGTTTAGATAGAAAGCGTGATTTTGACAGCTTCATTCAATAGGTTTTGTTCTCCATGACCCATCTCTGGGCAGTGACAATCAGTCCCATATGTTGTTGTAAATTGCCTATTTATTCTTTACACCACAGTTGCCCTCTTTTGGCAGAAGTGCCATGTGAGCCAAAGGTCCAGTTTCACAAACAGACCCTTAGAATTAGTTTAGGCTGTCTTTGCATATGAGTTCATACAACGCATAGCAGAATATCTTTATTCTATGAAGAGGAATACTACCCTTAAATACTGGAGAAGTATTTTAACAATATCTAATGCACGAAGATCTCTCCAAATAGGGATATCAATAAATTAGCAAAGAAATTGTTGCCAGAAACTGTCAGCAGAATCCATTACTACCTGAAAATTTCAGAATAATTTGGGTTGGGAAGAATGTCTGGAAAGGATCTGTGCCAAACTCCAGACCAGAGCAGACAATCTTAATCTTCTTTTTTACTGCTTCCTCACACTTTAAAGGTTATGTATACACACATGCACATCCGGATATGCAAAGAAGATTCTGACTAAAGAATCACATACAGAAATAATCTTAATTTGAGTTTTCCTGGTAGTCTAGTGCACCAGGTAGAACTGACTGTTTAGACTGAACTTAATCCTTGGGTGCAATATTTCTAGCACTGGGTAAGGTGAAGTAATGAGGTCAACTGAAAGATTCTGTTGTCTTTAACAGAGGCAGCCCTGTTCCTAAAAAAGGACATTTTTACACATGTATATAGCTACAAGAAATATCTAAGATTTAAAAATAAAATATGAAAAAAAAGTTGAGAAAGAGACAAGAATCACAAATAAATGTGCTTGTATTACTGAAGCTTAGGCAATGTGCTGCAGCAAATAACTCTGATTTCTGTATTTACTAAGAAAATTATGGGGAACTGAAAAATAAAAGGCATGCATAATCTAGTTACAGCTGACTTAGTCTGCAATGTCAATGATAAAATGTGTGAAAACTGAGGAAGACTGGCAAGAAATTAGAAACATTCATGACTGCTGATACCCACTACTGTCTTTGAAAGAAATACTAGTATTTTAGCAGTGGGAAAGATATTTTTCAGTCATGCATAAAGAAGAGGTCGTTGGATCCAGGAAGAATGCAACAAGGGTCATGCTGAAAATGTGGAAACCAAATTAATTTGTTTCTCCTCAGGCAAATCGCAGTTCAGCCTGACCAGCTAATTACCCTAACCTTGACCCAAGTGGCAGTCTGACTTCTCAATAACTTGCAGGTGATTCACTCTTTTCTGTTACTTGAGCTGTTTCCCCTCCTGAAACCAAGGCAATCCATTTGGATCAAATTATGCATGACAATTTTGGGATGTAAGTTAAGAAATGAATAGGAGCCAAGCTAAACCTATTTCTTTCTACCAGCACAGACTGAGGTTTCACAGGTGAAAGGGTTTATTTCCCCTCTTTATTTTTTTCTTCCTTTCAAGATTATTCTTTGCGTTTTTGTTTACACAGTTGCTAAGAATTGAGAGAAGCTGAGATCTCAGATGTTTATTAGAGTGAAGTGATGACATACAGCATCCGCCCAAATGGTGAGATATGAGATGTGAATCTGTATGGCAAGCAGGCAGGAATTGGCAGCCTGGGTAAATCAGCAAGCATAGAAAAAGCACATCTGAGCATTCATCCAGAATGCAAGCTGACCCTGAAATGGCAAATGTTCACTTAAGTATTTTTAAAATAGTTACAGGTGAGTAGTCTGCTTAGTTTCTGCCTACAGCATTAATAAGGTTTACAAAATGAGGGAGCTTCCCCTGAGGAAAGAATATTAGTGAGAAACCAAGTTGGTCTAGTTAGAATATGCAGGAAATTTGGAAGATCCCCATCAAAAAAAACCCTCAAAAAACTATAGAAAAATCAGTTTTTCAAAGGACTTAGTAATACTTTCAATTTAATGAATTATATATAGAGTAAATTTTGTCAAAAGCAATAACATCAGTAGCACTTTTTTTACAAAAAACTGTTTAGAAAGAATTTATTTTCTTGAACTGCTGATTAATCTAAAAAACTTTAATGAAATATATGTAGACAGGGAGATTCCAAAATCATCTTGCAGAAAACCAGAAAACATTTTTTCTGTATATTTGCAACAGAATATTTAATCCTAACCTTAAAACCTATCATCTTATCATTAGATGTTGGGGAATATCAAACTAAATGCAGTCGAAAAACCCCTTTAGACAAATTCTGATTTCTTACTATTTCTTGATAGATGAGTTCTTCAGCATCTAAGAAATTATTACATTTATTTCATTTTTGTAATACATAGGTGATGGTCATTTTATAACGATACATTACATAACTGAAAACATGATTTAAAAATACATGCTGTGATGTCCAGGCATCTATGTATGAACACTTTAGATTGCATATAAATATGATGACAGTCCATTTTCAGCCTGGAAGCAAAAGATACCAAGAATGAGAATATTTCTTAAAGGAGTAAAACCACCACTTCTGTTTAGCATTGTTTGGGTCTGTCTGGTCTTTTCACTGGATTATAGCCGGAAGTTTTCATGTAGGCTGTGTCTAACTCCACATACACACCTTTGCTGGCAGGCATGACAGCAACTCATATTTGGTTTCTCTGAAAAATCACTGTGACATTTTTATTCCTTCATTATGCTTACAAATTTACACCTTCAGGTTTACTGAAGAGCAGGGAGATAATTTGGATAAATCTGCTGCAAAAAAAAAGGCAGAAATTCACATTTTTTCCAGTGAAAATTCAGAGTTGCAGTACAGCTGGGATTTCACCAGAGAAGGCTGACTCCAAGTCACTATCTCTCAAGCTGAGCAGAAGTCAGGAAAACCTCCTCAATTAGCTTTCTAAAATAGGGTGGTGGTCACATCATTCATGTTATGAACCTACGTAAGAAGGATGGGAATTTTTATTTTAATAATATGTCTCAGGGTGTTACATTTTATGCTGTGTGTCTTATTTAATTTGCTATCCAGAAGAAAAAATCTCACAATTTGCTGAAAATTTTATTAATAAATAAATCAAAACTGCTAAAACAGGGTGATAATACTAATTTTCTTATTTATTATGAAATAGCCCAGGTAAAGGATCTTTAAGCTGCCCTCTCAAAATGTCTAATATCTTGTAAGTTTTAGCTTTTCAAAATCATCCTTCAGCTTCTATTTAGGAAGCTTGAGGCTTTTTTGTGTTTTCATTAACCTCCTCAAGTCACTTAAATGATTTAACAGAGCAAATGCTCCTTGAATGTTAATCTACTGTAGAGACTGCAAAATTTAAGCATTTTGTAGATTTAAGCTTCAGGGAGGCATGGGGATACATTACAAATCTTTTGTTTTGCTGTCTGTAGTATATGGTGATTAGACATCACTGGCATCACAGGTTGTAAGCTGTTTTGCATAATTAGAAATCCAGACAAAATATAAATAAATATTTTTTGATTAAAAATAGAAGTGTTCCAGGTAATAAAATGCTCAGCTTTGGACCAGATTCCCAGTTTGCACAGATCATCATAACAAAATCAATTGAATTACATTGATTTACCTAATCTAAGAAGCTGCCCTTTCATGGAAAGTTTTATCTTAACATTAGAATGAGTAAATCAATAGAACCAAGCTAAAAGCAGATCTACCTGGGAGTAACGGCAAATGCAAGGTTAAGCTACAGAGACTTATAAAGCAAACAAACACTACCCTCTTTGAAACCACTTTGATTATTTTTTGGATTCTACATGGAAGAGCTCTTTTGGCAATTTGATACTGAACAAAAATCAGAATTTATTGAAACACAAGGCAGTCTCAGGTAATGTCGAAAATACAGCTACTGGGTCTACATCATCAAAAAAGTGAGTGATTCTTCATAGAAAAAGACATTTTCCGATTAAAAATTTGGTGGTTTTTTTTTTTTTGTGGGTTTTTGTTGTTATTGTTGTTTTGTTTTGTTTTGTTTTACCCCAAAATCAAGAACTTGCATTGCTCCTCTGTGGAAAAATAAATACCTAAATTTTTAAAAATACGTAAGAGTTACAGTCTCAGAAAAAGGTCCTGAGGTCTCTGATCCTGTAAACAGAATCTACACTCAATAACCAAATTACTTTGTACTTCTTCTCAGTCTAAATAAAATTAGGCAGTTTAGAATAGGGGCCAAAATTATATAACAATTTATTCAGTGGGAAACTTCCTAAAACAGCCTATAGAAAAACTCAGAAAAGCAGTAGTTGTGCTAAATTATGAACTCAGTGCTACTGAGATGTACTTTAGATATAACATCTAAATGGAAAATGAGTCACTGCTTTTTATAGGAGATAGCTGGAGGAGGGTATGTTACTGTGATGCTGCAATTTCATACTGGAGCATCAGAGACCTCCCACAGGACGTGAAAGCCCCGGGCAGCAAACCCCACATCTTGCCCTCCCACATGAGTGTCCTAATCAGGAGGCTAAAGGCACTTGTTGGGGAGGAACACTCTCACTTCCAGGCACTTGTGATGAAGCTTTTGTTTTCTGTCAGAGGCAGAAGATTCACCATGCCCCTGAGAGCCTACCCCTCCATCCTGCCTCCCACACACCTCATTTCCTCTGAGAGGGGAGTGAATATATTTTACAGGTTTTTATTTCAAATCTAGAACTATAATCAGAGCTCAAGCCAGTGAGTTTGACCCAGTGGATCCAGAGCCCCTTAGAAGATTGGTGGATGACATTTCAAAACAGCTTAACCTCATGGTAATGATGATGCTCAGAAGATCGCAAATACAAAAGTCATACTTAAACCCAGGTCTTTCAAATTGCCATATAACCTTTGAAATGCCAGGCACATGGGGAGATGAGAGAAATATCTTCTATTCCTCTTTTACATAAAAAAATTTGCATACAGAAACTTAGCCAAATAAGTGACACTATTTCTGTCTTATAAATCCCAGTATGCTTTGTGCACATTATTATTTACGCACTAGACAGATCTCAAAAGAAAGCTTTAAAATTTCCTGGTTAGAATAAATGTTAACTCCTGCCACCCAAACCTTGAAGTATTGTGTGGAAGTTTGGAAGTAGTTTTGAGAATTGGAGGTTTTGGAGTCCAACCTTTAACCCTGCCAGTGACAGTAAGTGCCAAAAGCCACTGTCCAAAGGACTTGTTCTTCTCATATTTCATGGGGTGAAATGAGAAAGATGTCTTAGACTCATGTGTAAATAAAGGTCTATAGTTGTCTTTCTGAAGATTCCAATTTTAATAGACTGAGAAAAATGAGATTGTGCCATTATGTTGGCTGTCTTGTTACTAAGCAATGCTGCAATGATTCTTGTCATTCCCTTAATTTATTCATTTTTATCCAAGTAATTGCTGATATCAATTGCGTCAAGTTAAAGCAAATTAAGAATCATTGCAAAAATTTCCCCACCAGCATTTTTCTGATCAGAATACCATAAAGAGCTTCTTTATGTATAAAAGAACAAACATGTAAAAGAAAGCAATAGGCTATGGCTTCATGCTTCTTGCACTCACCATTCTCATCTAAGAATTTCTCATGAAAATCAGTTTCTAAGAAACTGTCAAAACAGAGCTGGAACTGATCATTTCATAGGAATACACAGCCTGTTTACTGGAGTCTCTGACTGAGACCTGCTAACAGCAGTTTATGTAGACATGCAAACAGCCTTGACTTCAATTTCACTCTGGAGGCACAGGCAGTCTTAAAACCTCGGCAAACAAGCTGAGAAGTCAAATCAACAAGGTTCACATCAGATCAATACTGAAAATGTGATAGAAATCAGTGTGTGCTATATCATTTCAGAAATAGATCCTGCCCTGGTCTCAAGTGCATATTGATCTTTTATAATGGGGTATTACATCCTTTAATTACCTAGCCAGCCAACCTATAGTGTTTTCTATTTGAAACAGCAGTTTTTTATTTATTCAGCCCTAAAGTACATCTATCTCTGTGGATTAAAACTGTGCATGGGACAAACCAAACATTTTTATGCAAAGCTTACAGAATCATCTTTTAATTTTTTTAATAGTTTGCTGTTTATTTATTTATTTATTTCTACTCAGAGCTTTACATTTTCTTTCTTTTTACTTCTTTCAGGGTGGTTATTTTTTTGCTTGTTTGTTGTTTTTTTTTTTTTTTTTGCTACCCATTTGATAAAAAGATAAACAGGACATCCAAATTTATATTTGTGGAGTGGCTGCACCCTTTCAGACATTTGAGTACTCTTTTTATTTTTCTTTTTTTATCAATCAGTGACTCACCAGGCACTCCTACTACAAACTGTATTGGAGAAACTGCACTTTGGACTCTGCAAAGACCAGGTGAAAGCTAAAGGCCATTAAAAAAAAAAAATAAAAGCAGAATTATAAAATTAGGATGGAATAAGGTGAAAACAAATCTCAAAGGATACAAGTACCTTCTGCAACAAAGCATTTATGCCTAAAAATATCTCAGTCTCTGCAAAGAAATAATGGCCTTTGCTGTAAAATGTGCATCTATGCAATGTGTTGGGTGGTAGATAATAAGCATCAGCCATTCATTGCATTTAAGAACTCAGACTATTATTTTGGGGTGTAGCAGAAGGAAGAAAAATATCAAATCTGCAGTCTCACAAAAAAAAAAGAAAAAAAAATCTGTCAATGTAATGTGTAATTAATACTAACTGAGTGCAGAGATACATCTGTCTCCAAGGCAGAAGTTACATCAATGCTGTTTAATACGAAGTAGCTAAAATGTCTTCTCAGCAGTTCCTGTGATATTGGCACATTTGCTTGACAAAGATATGTTCAGACACATCAACAGGAAGTTCTTGTATTACATACATAGAAGCAATATTTTCGTGGTTATGTTTACACTTTGCTGACAATCCAGATTGTGACTGCTGTATTCTTGTGGAAAATACCTAGGTAATGCCATTCAAATTACTGTCTAAATCTCAGTCTTTGACATAAAAAAATGGGACTAAATCTGCTACAGGAACCTGGCACTGAGGTTCTAGCTGACAGATTTGGATGACTGTATCTTTACTATTATATTAAATATATTCTATAGTACAGCAATTCTGGATGATTTTATGTGAAAAAGACATTGGAAAAAATGAAACAGTTAATCATATTAAAAAAAAACAAGACCGATCAAGATGTTTTTGTATCCTTTAAAGCACATATGATTCCACTACTGCCTTCCTCCTTTAAAGTTGCACTGTAATTTTTTGCTGCTAAAATTAAAGATACAAGAACATCAGAAACTAATGTCACAGAGTTTGGTGAAAGTCACTACTCTAAGCACCAGTGTCCCAAAAATTTTATCCAGTCCAAAACTCTGGTAGAACTTTTTTTAGTATTAGTGATTAGACTGAAATTAGACAGAAGATATTAGACTGAAAGGAAGTAAGGTTTAGAGTATGACTTTTAACGTATCCTGGAACTTGGAGGTTAGCTAAAGGCAATGCTCATTTCTTTATTCTTTCTGGTAAGCAAGCTCTTAGCTAAAGAAAAAAAAAATCAAGCACCTCAAGGTGATAGCTGCAGTGTTAGTCTCTAGGTAAACCCAGACACAACAATTTTGGTATGTGGAGGTATAGATGAAGGGAAAGGTGAATCAAATGGAAGAAACAATTTAAGTATCAAAGATAAAGAAATTACTTCTCCCTTAATAAATAAATAACTCTAAATAATTTTTTGGTGCTTTTAAAAAGTGAGAAAATGGTTGTCAGTGTTCTCACTGTATGTAGAAAACAAACTTCAGCCATGGGCCAGGAAAAGGGGAGTTTCTCACCAGATCTCTACTGTTTCCCTGGTTCCCACCTTCATTTTTCTAGTTATGGTGTTCTCAGCATTCCAGGGAGGTATCTTGGCACAACATAGTCCAGGGAATTTTAATACAGCCTGAGCTCCACAGGACTTAATGTAGTTAAGATTTATAATCTCTTCTCCTATTTCAGCCATATCTCTACTGCTTTCTTTATTATATTTTTTTTAAGTCCAATCTCATACACAGCTAAAAATACTAAACCTGATTTTACAATAATCTTTATTTCTTTGATCGTGATTTCTCAGGAAAAGGGATTGGACTTTATCTTAATGGAATAATTCTACATTGGATGAATTTTTATCTGTGGAAGAATGGAAATTAAGAAATAAATGGGGAGAAACGTGTAAGAAATGAACCATGTATCCAATTAATTCTGATTTTCCTTGTATCTTCTCCCGCTGACTGACTTTGTTTTATTTACAGGAAATCAAGGTAATGTTTTTAAAGCACTGATATATGTAAAGATGTCAGTGGATTATGGAACTAGAACTTCAAAAGTTTCTTAGAACTGCTATCAGCAAAGACACAGACACTTTGATCTGGAGTGCATTCATGCATTAAGTTTTCCTGGAACATTCCCCAAACTTGCTGAGTTTGATTGATTTACCAAAATATGAGTATTGGTCTAATACTGGTACTCAACTGTGACCGACAAAAGACTCTCTAACAGTTTAAAGTTAGAAAGTGTATGTTTATTCAGTGCTGGGCAGCAGCGTTAGGTAATCCTCTGATACACACTGCAAAATCACAGGTTTCATGATGCTTGGCATCAAATTTGATGCTTCAACATCAACAGAACTGAGTTTGAATCTGCTTGGCAAAGATTCTTCCAAGAAGCTAATGTGTTGAATTCCTGGTTGTCCTTCACTTTGTTTTCCCCACATTTGTCAGCATAACTGAGGCAATAAGCATGACATTGCTCCAGGGAATCAAAATTATCTAGATTTAAAAAAAAAGCTAGGAAATGTTTAAGAAATTATTCAAATAAACTAAAATTTTGTTGATTGAATGTAGATGAGAAATGATTACAGGTTAGTTTTGAGTACCAAGTCTGAGTGAGCAGCTACACATTGCAATCAGTTGGAAGAGCAAGCTCCTCACCAGGCATTTAGAAACATCCTGCTGAGTGTTCCATCTACTATTACTCTCCTTCACTGAACATTCCTGGGAACTACCTGAGTTTTGGAGGCACCAGACTCACCTGTGTAATCCATAGCAAGGGGGTCACACTTAAGCAGTGTCTTTGTCCTTCTAGATTCAGATTCAGAAAGGTGTTCAAGAGCCAAACTCTGGTTTTACTGATCCTTACAGATAAAGGTATAAATAAGTACACAAAATGTGATCCTTGCAAAAACAGTGGGGTGTACAAGAGTGAGGGAATGTTTCTACAGTCAGATGTTTATAATTTACTGGCAGTGGGAAAGAAAAGTTGGAAATATCTCATTCTACCTGGAAGATCTGCTTGCTACTGTGTAAAATTCTAGTTGTATCATACAAAGATAAGCAGAATTAAAACAAATTAGATACAGACAACTGGTCAATTAAAGAAATTATTACAGCTAAACCAAGTAAAACAAAGCTACAAGCACTATGATCTGTGGCAGCATCATATCACAGGGCTGAAAGGCTAAAACTGTTCAAAGTTTGCCAAAGCCTTCACCACTGGCAGCTTCAGTGGAAGATGTGAAAAACGGAGCTAGGAAAATCTGAGATAATTATATTGCCTTTCCTGCAAAGGTATTATCATTTCCTTAAGTAGCATTCATGTTACTTCTAAGACATGGCAACCTTTGATGTTAATATTAAGACCTGTCACATTTTACCTATACCTCTCTTCCTGAAGTCTAATGTGACTGTAACTCTTGATAGCACCTAACATTTAAAAGTAATTATGGTTTGATCAGTCTTACTCAGTAAATTGACTGTGATCTTCTCCTGTATTAATTAGTTGCCTGTGCTCTTCTTGTGTGCTCCAATATTCCATTTTGAAGTGCACAAGCTACATGGCTGTATATAAAATGCTATATGCATATATGCAATATAACCAGATCTACCTGGTTTCTGACACTATGGAAATAATAAAAGATATCATCAATATAAAATACTTAAGTTGATGCCATTTTATTTTTATGCCTACTTAAAAGCTACAGAGATACTAACATGCAAGGAAGTAAACTTACCTCCTTGCTAAAATATATCCACAAGAAGAAAGTCAAGCCTAATCACTGAAACTGGCATAAAACACAATTCAGATATTAATGTATCCAATTCATGGAGAAAAAAATATTTTTAAAAGTACTTTTTGTAGTGAAGTTACAGATTTTATAAAATATAGCTTTTTAGTTTATCTTTACCAGAAACTTTAACTTATCATAGTTATTAATTTCTCTTGAGATTTTTCTGGCATTTCTATGTTGATCTTAATATTGAATCTACAATATAGGTATAATTTTGTGATAAGCTAGTTAGCTAAGAATATTGCCATCTTTTTCTTCTACAAGAGGAAATATGCATGTGCAAATGAAGATATTGATAAAATGTGATAAAAAGAAAAATATTATATAGCATTGTCTTTTGTGAAGCTAATAAATGAAGAATGTAGTCTTACTTCCAGGCAGATGGGTAGAAAACACTAAATAAAGTTTCTGAGCACAGCTGATTAGCAATATTTAGACTTTACAATATTGACAATGTTAATTAAAACATTTATGTACAATTATAATATTAATACAAATAGATTTGCTAGTTATATTTTTTCTTTCCCTTCTGACAATTTGTGTAGGAACAGGATAAGAAATGAAGATACCTATTAGAGAAAATCATAAGTTTTATTTTGCTACAAGGTATCAGCAAGTGAAACTCATTAGGGCTTACTGCAGTTATTGTACTGATTGAGTAACTTTTGTCTCATGCATGTAAAGCCTAAAACATAAGTTTTCCTAATGAAGGCACTAAATGTCTGTCTGCCTTAGTGTATGTAAATTATATCCAACAGATAATCCATCTTTTATTTTCACTGCTTACATTTGAACCAATACTCAAGCAGAAACATAAGAAAGCTTCTTCCGTTTTGGTGAGAACCTCCTTGTTAGGATTTCTCTTCAGCAAAACATTTCTACACCAGGTTTTCATTTATGACAGAAATATAAATTCCATAACATTGAGATTTGGGACAGGTATTATTCTATTTCTAATTTGTTTGTATATGTAATTTGAAGTGCTAAATTAGTATTTTGGTCCACAGCAACTTCAGGATTTTTTATCATGCCCATGAATTAGTAAGTAATTTATATATATCTAAAATAGCTATTTCATTGAAATTAACTCAGCTCTATTCTCAAAAGGATGTTTGAAACAGAATGCTGTGAACACACATCAACTGCCTCAAATTGTTGCAGTAAAATGAAAACCATTTTGTCACAGTGTGAAAAAGTGATGGACAGTTGCTTCGTGAGTGCTCTTTTCATCAAGCTATTGAATTTGGCTTTGAGTCATGCTGATTATTTCAGCAAGTTAAAGCAGTTGAGTGAGAAACAAATCTCTTAAACATATGGCAGTCCTGATTATCATATGAAAGCCAGGTATGCTAAAGATTTGGAGAACACATTGCTCTAAACAATAAAATGAAAATTTAATACCAGTTTCAAAAACTCTACTGGAAGAAGATACACATTTCCTGAGGGCATATGCCAAAATTTAGGAATCATGTAAACATTTTGGATTTCACATTTATTAAAAACAGTGGTTGAATCTCTGCTTTAGAATAGATAGCTCATTTGGTAAGCTCTGACATCTATAGCTGCTGATACAAGGGAGAGGATAAGAGGGGAGGGAAGAGGGAAGGAAGGCAAAGGCAAGAGCATTGTTCAAGTTTTCTATTCTTAAAATAAAACCACCACTTACTATTGCTTTCTATTGAAGGACTTGTGATCATTGCCCAGAGAACAGCCTGTGTATTTATTTTCACATATTTATTTGGTAATTCCTATTGTCCAGGTTTGTTTAATTTGTGGTTAACAAGGAAAAAACTATGAATATGCTTAAACTCTGAATTTTAACAATAAATTACTACTCCTTTATTTATTAGAATTTTAAAAGTGGGATAATATGAATAGCTGAGATCCCAATTGCTGTGTAGTACCAGAATGGCACAGAAATCCTGAGTTTTCCAGAACAAGTATTTAAGCATACCAGAAAAGATACTTGGACACACAACCTTTGAAAGCCTTGCCTGAAAGAGGGAAACCAGTCCAACAGAATTTCTAGTGATGAAGGTACAAGTACACAGAATCTCACTGGACATAGAATTTTAACAGTAAAAGAGTATTTTGAATTAGTATTATAGGAAACTAGTCTAATAAGAGAATTCTAAACCTTGAAAAGAGACAATATATATATAAAAGTTTACTCCCATGTATTTGAATTTTGCTAATAGATGCTGACCAGGAACAGGTGGCAGAACTAATAAATAAAGGCACTGAATTTTTATGTTTATATAATTGCATAATACCATTGATATTTCAAGTACTTGAGATCTTAGTGAAGAAAGCTTACACAGGAATTAAATCTGTTGTAGTAAGTATATATACAGTTCAATATTTAATCATAATTTATACTATCTGCATCAGTTAAAAAATTCTCTAGATTTCATTTTTGCTCTTGAGTGTTCTATTGAGTACAGTTATCATGCATGGCAGCAGCTGTGGAGATTTTTACAGATTTTATTTCATATTGCTGAAGGTTCAGAAAGAGACAGATAGATATGGTGCTATAGAATTAATAATTTTTAGGGGTCATAACTTATCAGCTACTGTTTGTCATGCATTTCACTGACAGTCTATTTTTTAATGGTTAAGAACAAAGGGGGAAAAAACCCCATCATCATGAAGAAAGCATCATTAACAATATTTTGGAACAGAATGTAACAAAAAATACATCTTACAAGAAAAACAGCAGGAGAATAACAGGTAAGCAGAATGTAATTACCCTTTTTGGAAGATGGCCAGCACACCAAATTTGGTGTGTGTCATCCAAAGGACAATAGCCTGTACTATTAATTCATTTCCAAGACAGGTCTGAGCTGGTTTTGCATTTTGTGAGTCTTACAAAGATTTGTTTTCTTACTCTTTTTCTTCCAAAAGAACATAACATGACTTTCTGCAGAAATGTTTCACAAAATGAAATAATGATTGTTAGGGTTAGGCCTTTCATTATTGTCAGCCTACTGAAAAGGTTTATTTTGTAATTTTTTCATTTTTTATTGTGTCAAAGGAATATTTGCATGAAAAGGAAAGTGCTATAATCAAAAAACTTGAAATGTTTACTTTTTTAAATCATTATAAATATTGCCAAAAGTGTTCAGCTTTTGAAATATTTCTGTGACTATTTTTCTTAAAAAAACTGTTGCTTTGGAAAACTTCTGATTAATTCTTGTTCATCTAAGCCATGTTTATACCATTTTAATTTTCTCAACAATACCAGTTAATTTAAGTGACTGCAAATATTTTCCTGGATTGTCATCGACCCTAAATTACTGGATCGCATAGATTTAATGGCAATAATTTTTTCTTTTGTAACACTAATTCACCTTTATCTTTCAGGATTCCTATTCTGACTCCAAACTACTACTATCCAAATTATGTAGTTTCACATGCTAAAGTGTCTGCACACTCCCTTTTACTTTGTTGTCAAAAAAAGGTAGACACTGCTGCTGTTCACCTGTGCATAAGTGCCTCTCCTACAATTCTGGAAATTCATTGATGACCCTACTTGATTCTTTTTTTCCATCAAATTCTCATTAAACTTTTCAAATTCTCCACAACACTTGGTTGATGTAAATAATAATATTTATTCCTCTCATTCACTTTCTCAGAGATGAAGTATGGCTAAATATGAGACTCTGGCGGCCAAGGTACCTCATTTAACTACAGAACCCACTCAAATGGAGAAAAAAAGTTATAGTCTCTTAAGTAGACTTGAGAGCCACTCTTTTCAAAGTGATTTCAAAAACAACTGTAACAACTGGTAGTACTGAGATAGGCTGATAATTATTTGAGTAGATCATATAACCCCGTTTGAAAGGACAGATTAGTTTCAATGTGCAACTAAACAGCAGGAAAGAAGGGGAAAGCAGACTGAAAATACATTGGATTTGTAAAGCAGCTTCAGAATAAGACAAGTCTGGGTTTTAGAAATAAACAGATCTAGTGGCAAAAGTTGTGATGGGCTTGGATGCTCTGTTGTGGGTGGGTATGTTGTCTGTAACTGCTTCCTCAACTGGTGAGCTTTATTTTCAATTTCTGTCTGCTAGCCAGCCATCCAATTTTCCTTTGAAGAAGAAAATAAACAAAAATATCCAAGATGTCATCTGGATCTGTATCTTCATAGTTGTTATTTTACAGAGACAACCTGCTTGAAAACACTGGAACTGATGGACTGTAATGTTGTTCAATTGTCCCTAAGCATGCAGGGGCAACAATGTCTATTTCCTGTCCTTCTTAGGCTTCATTTCCTCGTAATTCACATGTAGTTTTCTGATTCTGGAAAGATCAAAGACAGAAATGGCAATAAATTTTACTTATCTTTTTGTGCAATATGCACACCTTTTATTTGCATGTGGCTCAAGTACTTGTTTGCAAATTCTGCGGTCATAAGTAGAATTCTTATAAAATGTTTCCTGCTGAAATGCCATGCTGCCTAGAATTCAACAGCAAATAAATATTGCTGTCCTCACTAATTTGAAACAGTGTGAGTTTTAAATCTTAAGCTGCAGGAGATTTATTAAGATTGAAGTTTTCCTCACCCTTCCTTTAGTACATCAAGATAGGTCAAAATTGCAAAGACCATATTTTTCAGAATTTTTGCAGTTGCTGTAAATTCCATGTTTTTATTTCCTGTCATATAATACAGTAGGGTTGTGATCAGTCAAAGGTTGGAGGTTGGACTAGATGATTTTAGAGGTCTTTGCCGGCCAAAATGATTATGTGATTCTGTCATGAGAGCCGGGACCCAAAGCTATAAATAAATGCAGAAGTTATCCATAAAAAGGTTTAAAGCTTAAAGTTAACTAACTGGCTTATTGATAATGTTACTGGGTTTTGACTTTGTAAATAATGAAGCACAGCATTGCTTACTGAGTTTTGAATTACTGTTGCATTAGTATATTAATTTTCTTTTAAATTAATGAACATTCTTTGGGGCATATATAAGAAGGATGCATGCTTTTTATGTGTATGTGAAGATTTTCTGCAGAGAATATGCACTGTTTTTACTTCACATATTTTTACTGACTTCCTGCCAATCAATCTTTCTTATGTATGTGTACAACTCATGTAGCATGTTCTAAAGCAGTAAAACTTTCCTCCATAATAGAAAGTATGCAAAAATGAAATCTTAAGTTTTGTTGTAGAAAATGCTAATATTCCTTGTTAAGCAGATTTGTCACTGCAAACTTAACACACACTTCTTTCCTGTTGAAATAGCTATGAAGTGCTTATGACCATCCATTTGTTCAGGCTGTCCACAGGCACCTTGGTCCTAGGCAACCAACTTCTTTTAGGTAAAACTGTGTTACAAAACAGAAGGTCAGGGAAAGAGTTCAGAAAACTTCACTGAGGCCTTTTATTATACCTGGAAGAATATTATACAAATGTTTTGAGAGTTTGAAAAGTCACCAGTCACTTTGAAAAATCACCCAGTATTAAAAATTTTAAAAAGAACTTGAGGTTTTCTCCAAAAGAAGGGCATTTTTAAATCCTAATTTTAAATTAATTTTAAAATCATAATTTTTTTTTAAATTTGAGGGACAAAATATCTCTTGTACATCCATTCATTCCTTCTTGTTGACGTTATCTTGACTGAAGGGACCTTTGACTGGGCAACTGCAACAAGTGCCAAGCAACTTTCTTCTGTAGAAGGATCTTCCTTCAGTGATACATTGATGGAAGAAAAATGAGGAGTGTGAATGACTATATGTGAGTTTGCTTTAGCTAGGATGCAGCCATTATATTACTCTCAAAATTTAGCTCTCAAAAAGAAATCAATTGAGAGACAATTCGATCAATATGAAATTCTGTAAAGTAAGCACAGTTCTGTTGTATTAGGTAATTTATTTTGTCTACATATAATTACAACTTTTTTTAACAGACTATTTAGAATTGTCTAATACATGCATTGACAAGGTCTCCTGCTACACCCTGGTGTATAAAATTTCCTAAAGTAATTACTTGACATTTCATAAGATAGGATATAGATTCCTACAGATAGGGAAAGTGCTAATTTTGCATGATGTTTTGAACAAAAAAGAAAAATCAGCTCTAGTAAAATTAAAAGTCAAATAGTTTTCAATATAAAGGTAGATAACAAAACTTTCATAATTTTTAGCTAGTACATGCTCATATAGAGAAATAGTTTATCCTCCAGGTCTCTGTTCCATGGTTCATCTTTAGAATGTGATAATTTAAAAAATAAAAATATAAAGTTAATAAATAAAAAAATTACTCTTTCCTATGTTGAAATTAAATAGTCATCACTATTTCCTAAAATTTAAACGCTCGCCTTAGAGTTTTGATAACTAAAATACTTGAAAACTTTAGTGATTTTAGGATTGATATCTGCAAGAAAATTATTTGACACTCTGAATTTCATAAATAATATATTTTCTTTCTAAATAGTTAGGAAGAAAATGTATTACAACTTCTGTAAGATGCCTACTTGGACTCCAGAAGAGATCAATGATGTTAATAGGCTTAAGTAAAAGATTTTCACCCAACATTACTCCAATTGCAAAGTCTTACTTTGTCTATACAAAGTTCTTGACTGAGAATTATTTATTTCTAAGTTACCTTATAAAAAGTTATTGTGCGTGAATAGAGGATTTAATGCAGTACCAGTAGGTCTGCAATAAGAAGAAACTTGCATTCAGATGTTTCTGTAGAGACTGATATGAAGAAAAATGATTTCCTGAGCTAAGACTTAAAAGCAGATGTTGGATTCCTCTAACATTTCATGTAAGACCGAGCCATCTGCTTGTAACACAGGACTGTGGATATCCATTTTAGTAAATGGAAGTCACTAAAGGCAGTGGAGCCTAAAATGCATAGCCATTTGCTTTAAAAATAAGATGGATTCTTGTCTCTGCTCCATTGACTGTATTGTCATGATCTCTTCCTATTAAAATGTGAATTTAGATAGCTCCTTGAAGGTAACCAGGGCTCTGTAAAGACCAAAACCTCAGTTCAGCACAATCTACTTTGGACTGTTCTGCACATCCTTGGGTGTGCTGGCTTCCACCCCATGGACCACTGTTCCAGCTTGTATGTCTGATTGGCATGCAAACACTGAAATGTCAGTATCTAACTTCAAGATTATCCCCACGCTGTTTGTTTTTGTTTCTTTTTTTTTATTTGTAGTGGTGGTGTTTTACTTTCCAAGTCAGCATTATGTGCAATGGAGCCTTGTTTCCTGGGGGTGGCTGAACACCCTCTTGCTTGTGGCAAACTGTGAATTAGTTCTTTTTACTTTTGTTGTTTGCGTGGCTTTTGCTTTCCTTCTCAAGCTGTCTCTCAGCCCATGAGTTTTCTCACTTTTATTCTTCCAATTCTCTTCCCATCCCACTGAGAGAATGAGTGGCTGTGTGGGGCTTATTTGCAATCTGGAGTAAAACCAAGACAATCCCTCTCTATGAATTTGATTATTTGCTATTACATACATGCACAATAGTGTTTGACATGCCCCAAAGCATCCAAATCCAAAAATCTGCTCACAATTGGCAGAAGCGACGAAAGATTAAGGGGAATCCTATGTCACTCTGGAACAATAGCTGGAGGACAGCAGCAGGTATTTCAAATGTCATTACACATCCATGTGTATGCATTTGCATTAAATCCCACATCTTAATGAGAAGATGGAACACATCCTGCAACTCAGACAAACTGAATCCCACAGTGCATTTCATTCTGTTTAGGTTATCACCCTACAGTTATTAAACTGCATGAATTGCCACCCCACAAACTTCTCTCTTTTTATAAGTGAGTGATAGACATGGCATTTGCCTGAATGAAAAATAAAAGCAAATTTTGGAAAAACTTTTCTTGAGATGGACTTTTCTTTCTCTGCTATGTTCTAGCTAGAAAGAGGATTAAGGCACAGCAAGTACAGAAAGTAGCTTTGTGCAAAGGAGAATAAAAATAAGGTCTTTGAGGCCAGCATTGGGCTGTTGCTATGATTTATTTTAGTACTGAAATTCTCTAAACAAAGAAGCTGCCAACGTTTTCTACAAGCATTTATTTAACACTATCAGAAAATTGGTCCTTGTTATTTACTCTGAATTGTAGATTAAGAGTTTTTATGTGGAAAGTGTTGGCTTAAAATATATGAAAGTATTCATAATTTGTGTTACTTACCAAGCTCTCCACTCAAGTAACTCTCAGTCTTTTCTAAAGAAGTATTTCTTCCAGACTCTGGGTAACAGAAATTATTCTTTTGGATTTTAGGAAATGATGTGTTACAAACAGATTTTCTTCACATTTTCTTAGAAGTTTAAACTTTGCAATCATACCACAGTGAATCAGAATATTTGATTTTCTGTGGTTAAAAATAGGAAAATCAATACGAAACCCAATATCAAGGACATTAAGTTTATTTTACACTAACTGATTGATTTCAAATCTAATTAATTATATTTCTATTTTTTTCCTTTAACTGTTTCTTAAAGGACAACCTTGGCTGAAAAATAACAGATTTTATTGAATTTTTTTTTTATAATTTCAGTTTGCATAAATTAGAAGCTTTGATATGCACTTTCGATTTATTGTTTTTTTTTCAAAATTTTGCTGCTTTGGGAAGTTTTAATTAGAAGTAATCATAAAAAGAACAATGTTGCTTATATATGGCAGCTTGGTGATCCTCATAGGAGGGAGAACTCTGGACTTTAGAGGGTTTTTTTATCTTTCAGTGTGGGTTTTTATTGCTTTTTCAGATCTCTCTCAAGGGCAGAATATAGAAAAAATGTGAAAAATGTTAAACCTAGGCCTGATTTCATCTAATTTAGAAAAACTATTGAAAAAACTAAAATCCTTTCAACAATGTAAAAGAAAACTGTTCTAGTCTATCTGAAGGCATGTCACAGCTATCTGTCTGTGATGTTTGATTACTATGTTGATTATGTTGGTTATGATGTTTGAGTTAAATTCCTATTGAAATACAAATGCTGCTCACCTTTGGAGAGTTATAACTGCAGGTAAATATGAAAATAAACTCATTCAAATTTTCTATATATAGGTGGAACAGCCTTAAGACCAGCAGAAAAAGAACCAGATCAATTTGTATTTGAGATGAAGGTCTGCACTTGGATGCAGGTAGTGTCAATTAGCTGATAAAATACAATGTACATCATCCTGAGCCTCCACATTTCATTTCTTTATATGCTTGACAGCAAAGCAGAGCTTGAAAGTCACACTCCACTTTTTGCTTTTGTTTTTGAATGAGAGAATTATTTAGCCAGGTTTGTCAGCTGATTTTCAGCAGAGTGATTTGGGGGCTGTTGTTTTATTCCCTAAGCAACCACTCAGCATTTCAACTCCCTGCAGCTCCCTCTGTTATTACCTTCAAATGTTTTGCTTCATTTCCCTTCTTTGTGGGTGTTTCTGCACATCTTCACATCCTTGTGGTTTGGATAAGCCACAGTAGCCATCACTGGCCAGAGATATATTCCACCTTCATTTTTTGTCTAGAAAGGCCCTACTTATACAGCACTTTGGGTTTTCCATGGTCTCAAGGATGCCTAAATGCTGAATATGATACAGGGCATTCCATAATCTTCAAGGATTTAGTGTTATACTTCAAAACTTAAAAAAAAAAAAGGTCATTTCCATTCTGAAGGATATCTGTTTTCATCTTGTGACTTGGGGAAGTCTCTCTGTGCATCATTTAGCAGCACAGACAGTGTGACACAAGAACAGAATACTCTGACACTATTTCATATATTATCCTATTGCTTGAGCAACCAGTGCCACAGGAGAAAGGCAACAAACCCCCATAAGGAACCTAAATATACCTTTTGAAATTTTTAGAAAAATGGCTTTTATTTTTCAGATGGTAATACAACTTGGTTTTTGAGACAAAAACTGATAAATCCTGCTGTTTTAGTTATAGTAATGGCTATTGTCACGCATGAACTCTGAGCTAGCTTAACTTCTCTTGTAAAGAAAACTGATAAATTGCTGTCTTAGACTGGTTTCTGAAGTAATGGACGCTGGGACTAGACACTGCTTAGACAAAATCTTGAAACAGTATGACAGATGTGAGCAATGAGGAAAGCATGGAAGACTGAAGAACTTGGAAAAGTGACCTGCCCTGCCAAGAACCTGTTGATGGTTCCACTGGATATTCCTGGAACTAGTTTATCATCAATAATTTTCAAGGCTGGAGGTTTTATAGCCTCCAGAGGCTGATGCTTAATAACTTTCACATATGAAAACTTTATCTAAATATTTAATCTGGAATAATATTAATAACAACAAGAAAATAGTAACTGCTACAACTAAATATTTCTGTCCTGTGCTTTAGTGAGATAGAAAACATGTTTGGTTCCTCTTTGCAGCAGGCTTATACATGTCTGAAGGGTATTACAAAACAGGTCTCTTTGTTGCCTTTCATATAAACCAAATTCTTAAATTTTCCCCATATATTGTGTTTTCTTGATTTTTTCCATTGTCATGTCTCTTTAACAGAATATCTCATAACTTCTGACAATTCTTGCAGACCTGTTTATTCTAATATTTCTTCAGTTGATTATGTCTGTGAGTAGGAAAACCCTTCCACATCTCTTCTGAATGATTTCATTTTTCAAAGTTTTTAAATCAGTTTTTCAGAATCCTCTCCATTTGATTCTTGTCTCTAGTGTGCATGAATGCATACATGCTGGTCTTCAATTGCCTATCAGGACACTCCTTGCTGATTTATTCTCTACCAATATTAAAATAATGAAGCTGTGCTAGAAGAACATGGCACTGACTTCACACATACAGCAAGACTCATTAAGAGCTGCTTAAGACTAGTGGACCAGTGTCAACAGCAGAGGTAGAACATGGCACTGAACATTTGCTCTCTTACAAACTGCACATTACTTCCTTTTGAAATTTGATCAATGCCGTTGGGAGTTTTTAAATAGGATGTTATCTTTTCTGTACAATCTGAGTACTGCATGGGAACAATTTCAATTTAATGGAATATCTTTTCCTCCAAAAGAAGAAATGGAATGAAATTCAACTTAGCTTCAGAAGGATCAAAATATTTAATTTATACAATATGGCTGGGGATTTCAATTTCAGCTTGTTTGGGGTTTTGTTTTTTAGGATACACTCTTTTATAAATACTGTTTTAATCAAATCACTAGTTTTCAAGTAGGATAAACCAGTTATTATCAATCAAACAAAAAAAAAAAAAGAATTAAAGTATCTGACATATTCAAATGTATGTTTGCCTTTTAAAGAGCCGTTCCCTTCACCTGTGTGAGTGTTCAAAAAAATATGTTGCAGGTGCATTTCATTACTCTTTCAATCTTTTATTCTTCTGTGCAGACAAATTGCTCAGCCTGATTCATTTGGGAGACACTCAACTCCCGAGGTAAATAGTCTTAGGTTCTCAGGCAAGCCAGAGTGTTACAATTTCAGATTTCAGGACTATGAACTACACAGTCACAATCAACTGCCTGCCAAAATAACATAAAGGTGCTTTTTTGCCGTAAATGCCACTTGACTATTCTGTTCAATAAAAGCAATTTGTGCTGTCCATGCTGACCTTTATGTGGTATTACATGGTCTGCAGAGGAAGTGTGTCTGATCAATAGTTAGTTCTCAGGGATGAGAGCACCTGAACTCTAGGATCTCCTGCTGGAATACAATTATAACAGCAGATGACGTAGGACTGTGCTCTGTTACTGCAAATTAATTGATGATTTGTTTAGAAAACTGTCCTTATTGATCTCAATATTTTTCTAATCTGAAAAATTTCTAAATAAACTTTATGTGTAATTGTATGGTAAGCTTTATTGTGGCATTGCTAGGAAGACAGAAGGAAAAAATAGGAAACAAACAATTATGAAATAAATAACTGAAAAAGAAGTATCAAATAAATATTTGACCCTTTTAGAGAGAACAAATGTTTCTGCTGTCATAGTTAGCAAAGATTTGATCTTGTAAACTCCAAAAATCCTATTTTATTAGAGGCTTTTAGTATTTTATTATTCATTTGGGAAGACTTTCAATGATACTAGAGAAGAATACATGGGAAGAAAAGTAAAACGTTTGTGTTGATTTTAGCCGTTTAACTTGCTTCCTCATTCAAACTTCAAATGAAGAATATATTTCAAACTGCACTTAGCTGTAACACCAAATTGGTAATCCGTGCATTCACTGTCCATTGCAGCCTTTCCACTCATGGATTCAGTTGGCTGAGCTGATCAGAATCAACCATTAAAAGTATACCTGCAGATTTCATGGACAGAATTTTTCAAGCATTTAAGCAATTTCAACCAACTTTCTACAAGCATTTAAGATAAACATCACATTTCAGAGGTCCTTGCTGAAGCAAAGCAGAATGTATGATTCTGTTTGATGACATGGTAAGAAGAAAATTATTCTGATAAGACAGGAACAGCAGGCCCTGAGTCAAAATTACTCAGTCTTCATCTTCAAGTTTCTCATAAATTTTTATCTTGCTTGATATTTTCAGCTTGATGTCAAACACCAGATCAATCAATTTCTGTATTTTCTTTTTCCTTTCAAATACAATTCAGATGAGGGCAAAAGTCTGAAAGTAAGTGGGAAGGTTACGCTAACATTTGTCATAAAGCTTTGTAAAATATTCACCTGTGTTTTTAATCTAGAAAGGAGATGGAGGTTGGGTCTCCCTGTGTCTGAAGTTGCACATATTCTTCATTGATTAATATATACGTAAAAAGTAGAGGTGAAATTTTGATTCTTCACATTCAGCAAGATATTTGAACTTTCTTTTCTCCACTTTAACATCAGAAAACAAGAAAAAAAATATTCTACCTCCTTTTTTGTGTACTAATTTGAAATTCACTGGAGTAGATCATCATTCCAAACCCTACAGAGTATCTTACGTCATATTACAAAACACACAGTAAAAGCAAAAAATTGTCTGAGCTGCTTTCTTGCTGATATTTAAGCTATGTATGTGTCCTAAATAGTTCCTAGTATTAGAGCACAGCAGTGTCCCTCAGGGAGCCCTGCTGCCTCGCTTTGTAATGTTATTGATCCTGGTACAAAAAAGATGAGACCAAATGTACCTGTGCTATCTAAAATTTATTTTCTCATATGTATTTCTTATGTAATCTTCAGTTAAACTGTACATGTAATATATATAGTTATCACAAATAGCTGAAAATTTGAATTACTTCAACTAATGAAATACATTGGTGCAATATTATTTACATCATCACTAAGTAACTTCTCACTTCCTTGGCTTTTCAGAAATTTGCATTTCCTAAGTTTTTAGCTATCTTACAATCTATAACAAGTTCTTGAGGAGAGAAGAACAGAACCTTATGCAGGAATGCTTACCCTGAAATGACTGTTGTATATTTAATTATTCATGCTTATTACTTTCCAAGTTAACATCGGGAAACTGAAGGCAGAGACTACTTTTGCAGTATTCTTTTATTTCAGGTATGGAATTTCATGAGGACCTTGAATTATTTTCCTGGATTATAACACCTTTTTTGTTTGGATGCATTGTCTGTAGTTCCACACCAGCTTTTATGACCCTCATTTGCATTTCTGCCTTGCAATTTTAGCTTTGTCTGGTAAGTAACCATATGCTGACCTTTTGTGCACTTCACATACAGATAACCTGTGAGTAAAGAAAGGAGCCATTCATGACAAAAGATAATTTTCAACAAGCTCCAGTAAAATTGGTTCTAGCTGTCATTCTTCTTAAAAGGGTGCAATGTGCCTATAATGCCTGAATAAGATGAGGTACTTGTCACTGCAAAGGGTTTGCAAACACTGTGGTGTAATTCTTTGATCTCTCTAAGTAATTTTGTGTTTTCAGAGTGACACAAAGTCTGCATATTTTAAGTAAATATAATAACTGCTATTTTTTTTATTGATTTTATAAGCAAAAGAAGCTTCTTCCACCGTGTCTGTGCAAAAATCACAAATTCCACAGATTTACATTTCTTTAGGCTTTCAATTTTTTGGAGGAAACTCTCATAATCCCAGATGAAATATCAGCAAGGTGCAGCACAAAAAAGCAGTGCCATTGCATAACCTTCTGAATACTAAATAGCAGTTTAAGAAAACAGAAATCCAAAGTGTTTCTCTAAAATTTGTGAAGTCTAATCAGAATATAATGAAATTACATAAGCTTTTCCTACAACAAAGGTGACTAAACTATTGCAAATTTTATTCTCTCTCTCTTTTTATTTCTTCTTTTTTTTTTTTTTTNAAAGGTGACTAAACTATTGCAAATTTTATTCTCTCTCTCTCTTTTTTTCTTCTTTTTTTTTTTTTTTTGTTATATGAAATCATGCAAATGTGGTTAACAACAAATTTATAAGTATCAGCCAGAAAGCATTCCCCAAGAGACCCATACTGAGGCAATTTCATATATCTGGCCTTAAAAAAATAAAAGCCAGCATTTTTGTCCTCCACTAAAAAATAGATGTGTGCTCATTCTGCTTAGATTGCAGTTGCACCAGTGGATGTAAACATTCAAAATGGATTCTTCAAGTGTGTACATCATATGGACTTTGCATAGACAATCACTTAAACAACGACATCAGCCTCAATCAGCCCAATTTGGTAGTAAAGTCAGAGTTACTGCCCTTGCAAAATATATAAGGCACTTCACATTTCGAGCACTGAAATGAAACTAACAGAGTTCAGATGCTAAATAAGATTTGTTCCAGAAGTTAATAAAATCAGGATAACTCTTCTTGACAAATAAAATTCTCTTTCTATTGAAATAAATTTTTAAAATTTTTCCAGTTTTTAAAAATTAATTCAGTTTTGCATTACATATTCATTTCACTTTCAATTCTCACGTTTCTCCAAAACACTGCCACAAAATAAAATCACTCTGCAATCAATTTTCTGCCTCAAAATGGGAAAGCAAATGAAAAAGTCCAACATATGCATTTTAGGTATCAACAGAATATAAAATTATAATTTCTCATTACACTATTTTCAGTAGTTAGAGAGAGTAAATTTATTCCTTATTTAAACAGGCTATCTTAATCTATCTTAAAAGATGATTAATATTTTATAAAAGCTTTTGAAAATGTTGAAGATGAAGTTTGTGTCCTATGGAAACGATTGATAAAATTCTCCTGTAACATTTGGTGATACATTCAGTGGGTTTGATTCAAAGTGCCAGTGAGCAACTGATAGCATATGGATAAATCTCAGTGAGCAGCCTCCCAGTATGTGGATGCAGCAAAAAGAAATAGGAGTGATGCACAAAACTTAAAAATAATATTCTTATGTTTCAATACATGTATAGGATTTTGCCCAATATATTTTTTGCTGTTATTTAGCTATGGTTCCTCTTTGTTTGGAAACCATGTCTGTTATGACAAGTTACAAAACATCCATTAGATTTTAACTATGGATGCTACAGGTCTGGGTTGGGAGTAAACCGGAGCTGGAGTAGCAAGTTCCTTGTTCAACTAAATGCTCAAGGATGCAACTCATCCATTTTCCATGTATAAATTTAGTTCATTTGATAATATTTCTGTTATTATAATTAAAAATTTAAATCAAAAGCATGTTGGGATTTCTTTCAATTGAGGGGGGGAGAGTTGGGTGAATGGTGGACAGGATGTTTTAATCATCCAGCATAGCTTCAGCTTTGTTAAGAATATGAAAACAAAAGATAAAGAAATAAAATATAATTTGTAGATACAGATCTTATAAAAATGTAAGCATATACCCACAGGTTATGGAACAGTAAAAAAATGCTGACCTAAATATCATAAAATTTTAAAAAATCAATTACTTAGGCCTAGGAAAACAGACATAAAAAGTCTGAGGACGTTGAGTTCAGAAATTTAACAGAATGTCTATTGGTATATTGGAATTAATAATGAAAAGGTATTAAAACCTATAGAAAAGTAGCAAGATGGACAGCTATATCTCATCAAAAGTTCAAATGCAGTATATTTAAATTTTTATGCGAATGGGTTGGGAAAAAATATTTTAGAATTACTGAAATACTAGATCCACATAGACCATTCTTCTTATTTCTATAAGGCAGCTACTTAAATAATTTTTACTTTAAGGAAGAAAAACTTCTGCCACAAATGTTTGAAATGAAGACGGTCTTTCCAAATGACAGTTCCAGGGCTCTGAGACATGTAGGTTAATCCAGTAAGCTTGTACTGGGATCAGACATCTGTAAGATCACACTGAATGAAGAACAGCCTGGAAGCTCACATGAAATTTTGTCATACCCAACAGTTTGGCATGACAAAATGCCAAGTAGGCATTTTGCTATTTGCTGCTGGGTGTAGCTTGAAAAACTCAATGAAAATTGTTCAAGGACAAATTATTCCACAGATGTTTGTGAACTGATAGAACCTTCAAAAAAATCAAAAAAGGAGGAATTTTTTTTTTTTTTTTTGTAAGCAATTAGCTGTGTTTGTTCCTTCCCCCTACCAAAAGAGAGTGGAAGAGCTTGAAATTTAGATGTCAACAGTTTTCTGTAAAATATTAACTTGTCTTCGATGATGAAAGAAAATAAGCAGTAAATAGTACATCATGGAAAGAAAATGAGACAGAAGAAAATATAAGGCAAAAAGCACTGAGGAAACAGAACAACTTCTGAAGTGTATACTGCAAAGGCAATATATACTGATATCAATATATTCTAATAATACAATGTTTAATGATAATACAAAAATGCAAACATGACTTTGTTGCAGCATGGATTAATTTGATATTTGATCTACCTTTCTATTCTTTCAACTCACTGAGAATTTACTGCTTTTCTGGATAGAATACTAATTTTTTTCCTGCTATAATAAATGCTGTTGCATGGCTGTTAAAGTTACCCACAAGGAGCTGTTTAGTTTTCAAAATACAAACCTATCAGATTCAGACCTATATCTTCTGTGAAAGGAGATAGATGCTCCTAATGCATCCTTCTTCCAAGGACTATGCACTTCCTTTACAAACAAATTTATTTTAAGCTTGTCAGCAGATATTTGATTCAACCATACACAGAAGAATGTGTAACCTGTACTAGAAAAATAAGAAGGACTTGCTTGGCATGTTTTTAAATTTTTATATGTGTAAGAATAAGACAATAAATATTTCAGTAAGATTACAAGAGGTTTTGGATGTAACTTTCTTTTTCCTTTTATATTTTTTATTTCACCAAAAACCTAAACTATGGTTTTTAACTTGATATCAAGTAAATCTGTCTCTAGCTGTAGTTGTCCTCAAATGTGGTACTGAGCATAAATTAGACATTTCCAGAACAGAAAATTCTAACAGAAATGAAGTCTTGCAACTGGTGAGTTATTTAAAAGCGTTAAAACACTCTATTTTGTTTAGATGACACATTTAGATGGTTTGTTAACTAGTAACATCCTGGAAAAAACATAGGATACTTGAATGCATTATATTTTTTGCACATCCACAAGCTTTGTGTTCACTATCATATTTTTGTTTGTGATAGTGCTAAGAGATAAAGGAACTTGGGAGTTGGAATTTCATTTAAAACTGAAGTTTCTAAATGTGACTATTGCAGAAGAAACTGCAGCTAAATAACCTTAGTGAGAACCTGCTGGGCAAACACTCTTTAGGAGGCCTGATTCTCATTTACACTAAGCCCCTTTTCTCGGCAGTGGTATGGATTGGGAATTTTAAGACATGGTAAGAACAATTTTAAAGCCACTTTACATCACCAGAACAAATCAAGGGGGCTAAAGATAAATGAAAATTAAGGTCCAAGCATTGTATGAGTCTACTTGCTTCTCACAGCACCCCTGATAGGGTAAGCAATTGCCTTCTAAATAAAATATATCAAATGTTTGTGATTTCTAAGGCATACTGCATCAATGAAAATCTAGAAAGGACAATGAAAGAAAAATCTATAGAAAAGCCACATCTTCCTTTTTTAGACCAGATGACCAACCTATAAAACAAGTGGAGGCTTTTCGAAATAGGAACTTTGTTATACCCTTCTCTCAGCCAGTAGTTAACCTTCTAAGCTCAATAAATAAACATTTGGCATCTAATAGAACACACTTTAATTCACCTTGTAAGAGTCTTGTGAAAATAAGTTTAGAAGGGTACAAACAGGGAGTAGTACAATAAAACCTTTTCCCAGCTTCTCTTTCTGTTCATTGTGCTCTACAGGTCACGTATCTTCTTATGCATTATTCATCCTCTGCATTATTTGTGAGTATTTTATCCCTCATTAAAATGTTTAGCTTTCCTATTTTTTCCTGATATTTTGTAATTTTTTGTTAGTTAGTTAGCTAGTTAGTTAGTTTGTTTGTTTTGAGAGGGGTGTTGAAGGGGAGGGGGGTATTAATCACCAGTGAAGAACATTAACCAGGTTTTTTAAACTGCTTTTTTTAAAGCATCAGTAGCTGATTGGATGACAATCACAAAGATCTAATCTGTTTAACAGCTGTTGAATTATGAATGAGAACATTTACTGTTACTTTTTCGCCATAAAATATTATTTTTCACATTCAAGATTGCCAAAAAACTTTTCACATTTTTGACACCAGAGAATTGTTGAAGTATATGCTTCTGGAATTTAAAGAAAAATTTTTACAAGAAACATGAGAAAATTAGAACAGTTTGAGAGAATTAAAGATCTTTGAGGTAGTCACAAAATTAAACAGATCAGAAAAAAACAGAAAATACTAGAACAGTAGAAAACAATAAGCTAAGAGATAAATTCATGGAAGAATTTTTTTATTTGCTACATTTCAAAAGGAAGATAACAGGATAAAAGATTGGTGGAAATCCAATGCCATTTGTTTAAATAATTGCATGAAAAGCATTAATGTCTTTGGAGTGCAGTTGTTTATTCACACCATAACCGTTTTATTTAGGCCAATTTTCATGCAACTGTGTTCTTGCTTCATACAGTGTTTCATGAAAGACAAAACTGCAGCAAGAGGAAGTGGCAAACTGAGACCCAGTTTCATATATCCAAAGATATTTATGAGTTAAAATGAAGATGAAAAAGTGGTTTCCTCTCTCTTGGGGGACAAAGCCATTATTGACTAAGATCTGAATAAAAAATGATGAACCAATTATGTTAGGATTTTCCGAACGATTGATCCTTATTCAGATATCATAGCTTAGACTTCTTCAGACCTTTCTGTGCAACTAATCAGCCTAATGTAAAGTTCAAATAAATTAAAAAAAAATATACGCTCTTTGAACTATAGATTGTCACAATGAGAGAAATAAAACAGATTTATCAAGACTACTGAAAGACACAACAAAGAATTATTATCAGAAAAAAAACATTATTTATGCCTTCCCTTATTGCAATTTATGCCAGCATACCATGTTTTTAACACAAAAAATATCTTTGAAAATTAAATAAGGCAGAAATACCTTATGGGCAATACCATCGAATAGTGCAAGAAAAATCTCATAAAATGACATATGAAATATATGTATATTGCATAAAATATAGAGGCATATTACCTAGTTCATATAATAAACAGTCAGGAATAATTTTTCATAAAGGAAATGTGTTTATGATTGTGATAGAAACTGTAGATTGGGGGAGAAAATTGCTTAAAATATGAATGAAGGTAGTAAGTTACCTTAAGGACCAGCTTTTTTTTTTTTTAATTGCTATTTGCAGTGGTAGCAACCAGAATGTGTGTCTTTGAATAGTTCCATGTTGGTTTGCTTGACAATTAATTTGATATTTAAGTAATTTGGATTATCTCATTGTTAGCCATTCCACCTTCATAAGCCTTTTTAAATGAACATGATGAGGCAAAGGGTTTTATGAGGAATACATAATTTCCAATAATATTCTTTAAATATTTTGAGACCTCTTCAGGTTCTGAATTTTTCTTTTATTTATTGTCAAATCACTTAAAGTGAGTTTTATGCAAATATCATGGGTTTAGTTCAATAACTGCCACCTCACAGGGGAGAATAATAAGAATTATCAGTTCTGAAACCCTGATGTAGTTTTCATTTCATTTTAACGGGGAATATTTTGTCTCGCTAATATTTGAAACTAACAGCTGTGTACATCCCAGCAGTTTATCAATAACTGGTTAACTCAGTTAAAATTAAAAAGTTTAGAAACTTTTCTGAACTGACCTCAGCATTTGTTTGCCCTGCAGACATCAGCTAATAAAACTTAAAACAGCCCCAGGCTGAAGGTGGTGTGCAAATTGGAGCAGCTCTGGGCATGATGATTCTGAAAACCTGTGTTTTATCATGGTTTCCTTTTGGTCCCAGGAGACAGCCACTTATGGACAGTCTGTGAGAGAAATTGGAATCTACTAACAGCAGCTTATGTACAATATATGTTTTGTAACTCGCTCAGACACTTTCTGTATCAGTATATATTGGATTATTTTAAATGGAAGCTCTATGATTATGATTAAAGACATAAGGAGGGAAGGAATAGCCCAGAAGAAACAGTTACTCAGTTAAAGTTACTCAGGCCTAAGAAGAGCTCATCATAGCTCTAAAATAATTGAACATCAGCTGAGGAAGACCAATACCTTCATTGACATGACTCAAAAAGTTCAGATTACTCACATTATGTGATAGACATTCTCATAGACTTTTGCATTTTATTTCTTTGCTTTTTCTACCAATTTCAAATAACTGTTATTTTTGCTTACAAAATACCTCATTTATATTTTGTAGTCTCAAATTCTCTAAAAGACAGATGCCTGTGCTCAGTCAGTAATTAATATGCAATTGTGGTAACCAGTGGCTAGGAGAACTGTGGAATTCTACCCTGGATTATGTACAGGTCAAAGACATAGAACCATACAAACAGAGTTGGGGAAGAAGATGGGAGACAGGAATTAGGGGAAGTGCAGCAAGTCATATGAATTAGCAACTACAGAGAATTCTTCTTCTTTTTTTGCCTTTGAATCTTCTGTCCAACAGGATTGTGAGATACTGAAGTGGTAATACTGATGGAAAGCATCCATGAAAATATCTAATTAAGCTTTATAATGTCTTCTTAAGGGCAGGGTTATTCAGTATTTACTATATATATCAATCAGGAGATCATTGCTAAATTTTCGGTGTTGGAATTATTTGGGGTGATTGTGGAAATACAGGACAGAGTTGCTAACATCAGATATCAGCTAAAAAATAAGACATTCTGACAGCTACTTTTGAAAGAAGATCTATCCATAGCCAAAGTTTTTGTGAGCTCATGTTTTGAAGGACAAGGTAATTCTAGATCGTGTTGAAGATTGCAAGGGACAAAAAAATCCTGCAAGAAGAGCCTTACAAAATAAAAGTTTTAAACTCGTGAACACAGGATCAAAGAAAAACTTAGAGTAGAAGAGACTTCTGGAAGTCACCTGCTTCAAAATTCTCAGAGCTTGGCCAGCTTCAAAATTAGACCAGATACTAAAAAGCTTTCCATAGCTTAACACTGAAAGATTTCAGGGCTTGTGATCCTCCAGCTGCTCTAGGAAAGCTGTTCCAATACTTAGTAACTGACAAGGGGAGGAATTTTTTCCTTATGCTCAATTGTGCTTTGTTGTTCTGTCATTTGTGACCACTGCACTCCATCCTCTTACTACACACCAAAACCAAATCTGGTTCCATGTTTTCTAATTGCTTTTTTTGTTTTAAATAGCTAAATACTGCTATTAGTTTTATATAAGTATAATTAATTCCTATACTATTTATCCTTTCCTAATCCAAGCCAAACTAGTTCGGTCAATTTTTTTTTATTCTTTGGTTATGTGTTGCAGCTCCCTGTCTTGGTGACCTGTCACTAAAATCACTCTGTTTTTTTATATTTCTTTTGTCCAGTAGGTTTTGGCAGTGAAGGAGAGCTATATAAGTGGCTTCTGTAAGAGGTTGATAAGAACTTCCCCCATGCCTGACAGAGCCAATGCCACCCGGATCCAAGATGGACACACTGCTGGCCAAGGCTGAGCCTTGGCTGACAGGGGTAGTGCCTCTGGGATAACAAGCTAAAATGGGCAAAAGTTACTGTGCAGAAGGCATTGCAGTCAGAAAAGACAGGATTGGGAATATGTGAGGGAAAAATCTAGGTCACAGAAGAAGGGTGGGGAGGAGCTGCTCCAGGGACCAGAGCTGAGATTGCCCTGCAGCCCATGGTGAAGACCATGGTGAGGCAGCTGTGCCTCTGCAGCCCATGGCGGGTCACAGGGGAGCAGAGATCCACCTGCAGCCCACAGAGGAGCCCCATGCAGAAGGTGGATCCTGAAGGAAGTTGTAATTGTATGGGAATCTCTTGCTGGATTTGACTCCTGGCAGAACCCGTGACCTCGTTGATAGAAGAGCCTGTGCTGGAGCAGGTTTGCTGGCAGGACTTGTGATCCGTGGAGGCTGTGACCTTGTTGTGACTCTGTCCCTGAAGGGCTGCACCCCATGGAAGGGACCCAGGCTGGAGCAGTTAACTTTGGGAGAGTCTCACCTCACAGAAGTACTCTGTGCTCTGGAACAGGGGAAGAGTGGGAGGAGTTCTCACCCCGAGGATGAAGAAATGACAGAGAATTCTTGTGATTAATAGACCAACATCCCTATTCCCTGTTTCCCTGCACTTCTGGAGAGGAGAATGTGGAGAACTCAGGAACAAAGTGAAGCCTGGAAAGAGGGGAGAAGTTGGGGGAAGGTGTTCTTAAGGTTTCATTTTGTTTCTCATTATATGATTATGATTGAATTGGAAGAAAATTAAATAAATCTCACTAAGTGAAGGGATTTTTGACTGCTATGGTAATTGATGGGTGATCTCTCCCCATCCATGTAAAGACTCATAAAGACTCATATGTTTTCTATCCTCTGTCCAGTTGAGGCAGGAAGTGGTAGAGCAGCTTTGGTGGGTACCTGGTGTCAGGTCAGAGTCAACCCACCACAAACCTAGCCCTGGCAGTGCAGTTAACCTTGATCACTGCAAAAATACACTGGACAGACACATTCATCTTATTCACCAAGGCTCCTAGGAACCTGCCTGCAAGATTGCTCTTTTCCTGTGCAGATGCATGCATTTGTTTCATCTGCACTTTTCATTGCTAGCTTCACGGAGATCCACTTGTTCTGTTCCTCTGTTGCCTAACCCAGTTCATGTCACACAGCTCATCCAAAAATAACTGGGACAGCATGCTAATCGTTTCTTATGTGAAACTAAGTTTCACATAATGGAGTACATTAGAATATTAGTGTTACAGATTTATCCATAAAAAAGGTAAATCTGTACTTTGAAGCCAGATGTGCTCAGTAAAAGAGGGAGCAGTTTTTCATTTAACATTCAAATGTTAAATACATGGCTAAGAGTACCTTTTTTTTTCAAGTCCTCTACTCATCTAGAGGTCTGTGAAAATGAAGTATTAATAGATTTAGTTTAATAGTTTAATAGATTTCAATCTCCTGTGTCATCTGCTTGAGTGACATTTTGGAGTCTGTTAAAAGAGATTTGGGATTGCATAGAAGGAAGGCAGAGAAAAAGAGCACTAAAGGTTTCCTTTCAGTTCTGATTTCTAGATTATAGAATGAGACACGTTGTTACTTCCTTGGTTGTCATGGTGTGTTGGTACAGCATATCCACTCCTGACATGTAAATTGTGCAGATTGGTATGCATTCTCACTTAAGCAATAAAAGCAAACAAATAAGGAACACAAATGACACAGAAATGAAAAGGAAATAAAGTGGCAAAAAAAACTGCTGTGCAGTTTGGAGGTATGCCTCATTTTGCTAGAAACTGTCTTCACTGACAACTCAATCTCTTTGTTCTCAAAGGTATCCTGCTGTTTGGACTATAAAGTTAGAAGACACTCTGTTCCTCTTTTCTTTGTTTTTCCTCTTATTTTATCCAAATAAATGTCAATAAATTCTTCACAAAGATTAGCATAATTTTATCTGTTTATAGTGCTTAGGACAAAAAAGGCTTCATTTGACAGTTATTCTTTCTAAGTAGGTGGAATGTAGGTAGTAGGAATGTACATGTACCTTCTTCATTATGGTTGAAAACATTTGCTGATATAATGCATATACAAACTCATTTATTAGAATATGAATGATCTGTTAGGAGAAGCAGGGTTTTTTTTCTTATTGTTTTGTCAGAAGTACAATTAAAGACACGATGAGGAATGGCTACCAATGCAGAAAGTAAATGTTTTTACATTTCCACAAATGTTGTTTATTAATAAGTTTTATGTCTCTCTAATAGCATTTCCATTGTCCCAAATAAAACAATTAGGGAAATCTTTGCTTCTGAGATCTTTATTATTTTTCATGGCATGCTGGGCACACCATATTTCCAGGCAGAGCCTGTTACACTGTTCTGGAGATATATTATACAGAATCAATATCCTGCCATGCATGCAGAATAAAATATTTGGGGAAGGATAATGAAAACAGTTCCATTTACATGATGAAGTAAAAAAGATTTCCAGCAGAGAAAAGAGAACCTACTTAAGTTATAGATATTCCACATTTGGATGTAAACAAATTAATATGGTAAATAAAGGTACATACTAAAGCATAGTTGACAGCTTGATATTTTATTTTTGCAAGCTACTATCTAATAGCAAAAATATTTTCTCCTTATTTATTCCCCTTCATCTGATAGCATTTGTGAACATTAATTTAAGCATAACAAAAAGCAATAAGTATTATATTACAAGAATAAAAAAAGGACATTGAAATAAGTCATTTCATGAACAACAGGGTTGATAAAACTTAGTTTTCAAAGCCAGTGCTTCCCAGATAGCCTGGGTGTTTGTATACACTGAAGGTCTTTGATCTTGAGTTCTGCTCTGCAGATTATCTAGTTCCTGGGCTTTGTCTTGGAATGAAGGAAATAGTTTCTGCTAAATCAAAATCTGGGGGAGATTTCTGGGCCCGGTGCAGATGCTATTCCAGGTAAACAATAAGGAATGACGAAGTGCCAGGTTTGGATTCCCCCACCTCATAATGCTTTTTGGAACTGTTCAGACGAAGAAAAAAATGATGCAAACCCCAAAGAAACTCAAAAACATAATCAATATTTCTGACATCCTCCCAGTTTATATGTAGAAATCTCCATTCAAGAAGGAATAAGTCAAAATAATTTGCTTAACAATTTCTTTCCAAGAGGAAACAAAGGCAGCATAGAAATGTCTTCAGTGGCATATCTGTAAGCAAGATTTTTAAAAGCTAAGAAGGACACAATATCTATTTTCTGCTTTAGAAACATTCTTAGAGCTGACAGGTTTGTCCAAATTGCTCTACATTGATTGATTTAGACTTGCTGTATATAGAAAAAATAAAATTTATATATGTAAATTTCATCAGGGTTACGTACCAGCTTGTTAGGAGTTTATCATGTTAGCACAGATGTAAAAAAAAACCCAAAATATTTATGCAGTACTTGACATAGTGGGATTTTTACACAAAAAAGATCACATAAAATTGTCTCTGGAAATCCGGTTTCCCAAAATATTTTCAAATTTTCTAGACTGCTAAAACTAATAACGTCACAACCATTCTGGAATGTAATTAAAATCCAGTTGTACATGGTCAATATTAGCCTTGATTCCTTCAAACTAGCATTTCACCTGACTCTACTCATCTCAGAGAAGGTCATCTTATCTTTGCTATATTGTAGGTTAACTTCAGAATCGAAAAAGTCCATAAAGTATCTGGTCCCTCTTTTGTTGTGATGTATTCATCTTTCTGTACTGTCTATAAAAGTAACTTATACCGCATACCTTAATCTTTTAATCTCATTTTTCCAAGCAGAGTAGTTCACAGAGACTAACACAAAGATATTGTATCGAATGGAAGACTCACAAATCTTGATTCTATGTGCTCTATAACTGAGATCTAATTTTTCAAGTATACATTAGTTTTTTCCATCTTCCAATGGAGGTTCTCTTCTGAACCACACCAGTCCCTGCTCTAGCTTCTCAGTCTGTCTGTGTCCCTTCTTCTGTCTCATCTGTATCAGTTTATACATCTAAATGATTCCTGTAATACAGGACTGAGGTATCAAGTATGATCACAGAATGATTTCTTTGTTTGGTTTTCAGTATTAATGTGTCCTTCCAATTAAAATTCAGAATACAATTTCTACGACACTTGAAAATCAGTGTTTGCATACATCATTACATCTGTTAAATAGTAAGTGGTGATGGAAGTCATTTGATCAGCTATTTTACGTTATACTGAATATAGTTCTGCAGTTTCCATTATAAAGGATAATCCTGTTCTAAAATGGGAAAAGGATAAAATAACATGGAAAGTCTTTTCTTTCACTTAATCTATGACAGCCTTGAAGGCAGGGTGAGGAACCACAATACTACCTATTGTAAAGCAAGACACGGTTTCCTCAGAACCTAGATGAAAGCCTGAAGCCAGAACAACCATAATGATTGTATGACTAAATTGACCTAAAATTTAGTTCTGGAAAACTTTTGAATTATTTTTCATTCTATGTTAATGGAGAATTAAACATTGACTCTGGCATTTGTCCTACAAATTACAAAATTTTCTCCATGAGCAAGTGCTACATTTTTCTTTATTGCACTTGCTCAACATTTATGAGAAGAGAGAATGGCATTAACTCACTGGCGACTTCAGAGAACTTCAGAGAGCTATCACAGAGGAATATGACATCATTGCTCAGAGTGGGTGACATAGTTTAAATTAAACCTCAGCACACAGGGAAGAAACCAAAACTTGAAATTTCCAAATGAAAACTTAGATACACAGGGTCAAATACTCCCTTTATTCTGTGCCTAACAGAGCCAAGAAAAACTAAGATACAACAGACACTTTTCAAGCTATCTTTAGTAATTTTGTTGAAGCAAGGTTCAGGCTAAAGGACATTTAGAAATACTGTTGATAGCTTGTTAAAAGTATAAAATAAAAGCAGTATAAGTGAAAATAAACTATCACTACATTCACACATGAGGTGACCTAATTTGTTCTGGATGCTTATTTGCACCTTTGTTAAGTTTTAATATTTTGGGTTAATTAATTACATCCATTAGCTTAATAAAATTCAAAGTGTGTTTATTTTGAAGTATAAAACACACATTAAAAATGTCCAGAATATATTTAAAAATATGGTATGAGGCCAGATGTGACAGCTGTGATGGATCTCTGCTGATTACCTCTGCTGTGTGACCCAGTACAGTGTCCTTAACTGTAAAGAACCCCAATGTGCCTTTGCATGAGAAAACAATCCTCAATATTCTGATGCTCTGATGTCAGATGATCTGTCAGGTTTGTCAAGGAGGAAGACAGATGTAGAAATCAGAAAAAAACCATAATGTGTCAGACTCCCTTTTATTGTTATCATTTCCCTAAATAACATTCCAGATAAAAATGAACTCATTTCAAATACAGCAGCATGCCCATGACTGAAATATAAAGGCTTTGAGTAATAGTTGCTTGGGGTTCCACTGTACTGTATAACCAACTGCTGATTCCTCACCTCCTTCTTTCATTTGATATTCCTTCTGCATGCACTATGGTGAGCTGCTGTGCTATTCTCTGATGTACAGTTGCTGGCAAAAAATAGTAGATTTTTACCCTTCAAAATTTATAATGTTCCCACTGACTTAAAGATCTATTTTAAGTACAATCAACTGTTAAAATAAGTGTTCTAAACATACTTGAATGTATTGGTTTTTATTAAGTATTACTTTAACCTTTTGGAGTACTAAATGAGTCACATTTTTGTAATAGATCAATTAAGCATGCAGCCAGTATCTAAATAAAAAATGGTAGTGCTTTTCAAACCCATTCTTTTTATAACTTACATATATATGTTCTCTCCAGATGTAGCTTACCAGCATGAAGAAGGAATATTACATTAATGTATAAACAGGGGGGAAATATAAAAAACCCTTGCCTTTCAAAAGAGACTAAATAAAAATTTATGTCAGAACATCAAACTACATTGCAGAAGGCTTTTTTTTTTTTACCAGAACTCAGTTTTCCATATAGCCTTTTTATATTTCTTGTTACATAAGTTATAACTCTAATTCTAGATAAAAATTTTTACTTGTCTCTCTGATACTCAAATAGTTTCTTACAGTATTTATATTCCAGTATTATCAATTCAATATTAGTAACTGCTATTTCCATAAAATAATATGGCTTGCTTTAAGAATAATAAAACTGATCCATGTAGCAGGAATTTATTATTATATGAGTATGTATGAATAAACCTAAGAAACTATCAGATGGCTTTCCTCCATGGGTTTTGTTGCTCTTCTACTTTATTGTGCTACAATGCTCCTGAACACAATAGCCTTATTTTTCCTATGGAAAATGGTACCATTGGAAAACAACACCTCCTTCTCCTGAAGAGGGACCTAACTTACCCTCTAGGTAGATCATAGAAAGACACAAATAAAAATAATGCAAATGCAATTTTATGAAAGCAATAATATGAAGTAAAATTAATATATTCAAGAGATAATCTACTTGTTTACATTTTCTAAGTTACTGCTTTTAAAAAAAAAATTTGATTCTTTAAGATATTTTTAAACAAATAAAAGATATTATTACCCACTGGAATTTCCCATCAGCTGGACAATTACTCTCATTTTCAGGACACATTACATCTAGACAACCTACATTTCCATAGACATTATGAGAAGTAAGGTATCAATGACTCTCTAAATATTTGTCTTTTAAAAAATTCCTAAGAGGAATATAATATATTAATATTATCATAGCAAATTGAGGATAACTGCTGCTAATGAGTAGGATCTTAAGGTTGAGTAAGTCAACAAAGTTCTATTAGAACAAATGGCCCTATGCCAATTTACACTAATTATGCACACATTAAAGTTAGAGGTAATATATAAAATGACATATCTTAAAAACAGTCAAACTTTCAATAAATCAAAATTTAAACAGTAAAATTTAATTTGATTTACATATTCTGGTAATAATAAGAAAGCTACAGTGTCATCTTTTAGAGTAAGTCTTTCCATTCAAGCTTGTTTAGCCTTTGCCTCCATGACTAATGACCCAACATTAAATAAATCAATGTCTCTTTGAATCTTATTAATGTATGTGAACAAATAATCATTTATTCTCATGCAACTGCTCTCCAAGAGTAGCCTATTTTTGAATGTTTTCTCTGTTGTTGCGAAGTTTACAAAATATATTAGAGTAGTTGCTTTCTTGCCTCCCAATTAAAGACACTTTTATCTTTTTCTTTCCCTAAAACGGAATTAGCAGCCTTGATATGACATAAAGCATACTTCACACTAAGAGCCCATTCCACTGTCAGTTGCCAAATAATGGAAGATATTTTCCACCTGAGAATGAAAGCACTGATGATCCAATTGCCTCTCTCTGACAGACCACATTTGTTTTCAGGACTGCAATATAGGTGTGAATATTACTTTATGTACAGGTCATGAGTCCATTACCTGAAATCTTGACAGATTTGAAAGGAAAAGGGATGTGGTCTAATGAAAACAAAAAACTTGAAGGAGAATGTTGGTCACTCACTTTTGAGCTTTGGAGGAAGATGATTGTGACTGAGTATTGGGAGCTGCACCATTTTAATGCTAATGCAGTCAATGGGAAAACTACTCACTGGAAAGCATTTATATAAAAAAACAAACAGCTCAAAAAAACCCAATCCAGATTTAGTGAGCAGATAAATAAGGCAAGGGAAAGAAAACCAGTATTTAAAGAAACTGATCTTGTAATTTCTTCCCTTTTCCCATAAATGATGAAAAGAGAGCATGTGATTAATTGAAAAACAACAAATCCCAAAATAAATATATTTTTTTCTCTTGTAATTCACAAATGGCAGACTTCATTATGTCATCATATAATCTGAGCTTCACATTTAGAAGAAATTAAAGAATGATTGTCTATTTTCTATGTAAAATAGTAGTCTGAATTAATGGAAAGAGATAAAGATCAAATTTTAAATGAGTGTAAGAGAGATGAGAGAAAGAGCAAGAAGAAGATTACACAAGGAGTTTGACATCAGTGGTTTTCCAGTGACAAAATTGTTTCTATACTTTGACCCAAATTGTCTCAAATCAGGCTTTCTCCAGCCAGAATGAGATATTACTGAAGTTCACCACAAGATTTTTAGTAAATAGTCCTGATGATTTTTCTGTTAATGCAAGAAGAAACTGCCAGTGAAATGAAGAAGCAAAGCAATAAAATGTATTTTTGGCATAGTATATAAATCACCAAAAGAACCCAGTTCTATAGTACTCAGCAATGGTGATATTTACTAGGAGAGCTGCAGAAAACATTTGTAAAAAAGTTGAAATCCTGAATTTTGATTGAAGTTGTGTGTTAAGTAGCATGATTTTTTGATGGTTGTTGTTGAGAACATGTATGTGCCTGCCACTTAAATCAAGAGTTTTTACTTCTTCTTTGCACATTGCTTCTTACCAGGATCCTTGTCTCTTAACCCAACTGAAATAATAGCAGAAAGTAGCCTGTCAGTTTCTGTCAGATGTGATCCAGCTTCAGCAAAAAGCGAGTAAAATTTTAAAGGTGAGATGTATTTCAGAAATACTACTCTCAAAAATACCACTCTCATGGTATTTATGTACCATACTGTGGTATGCAAAGTAGTCATTAACAGAAAAGTTCAGGCAGGAGCTTCTGATAAAATAGTTTATGATTCCTCTTTAGGGAAAGAGTTCCCAAACAGGGAAATACAGGCAAGGGACATGCTAGGCTAGTAAGCTTTGCAGAATATTTGCACCCCCTAGGAAAATAAGGTAGTATCAACCTTGGAGTCCCAAAGTGCAGACATTTCTAATGGGCACCTTAAATGCTTTAAAATGCTTGAGAATGGTTTAAGTAGCAGAGATTTTTCTTTTACTCTGTCATATATAATGTCCATGGCTGTAGACAGGTTTTGAAACTAAGTAGGTAGTTATGCATGAAGGAAGGAATTTCTGAAGTGCATCTGTCCCTGGGGCAGAGTGCAAGGATGTTCTAAATACAAATTGACTGTGAAAAACAAGAGGCAGGAAATAATACATAGGAAATATGTATTGTGGCACTGAAACCACAAATGCTGTTTGGCTAGTTATTCTTCTCTACTTGTCACGTCAGAGGTTTGAACAATTGTCCACAGTAAAATTAAACTGAGACTATGGAATGAATATTGCTGCATAATAAACATCATATTTTATATTTCTTATGCCAAATCTATTAATGCTATTGCATAGTCCCTCTTCATCTATGTCCCCATTTTCTCAGCTGTGCATCTTTCACTTGCTGATGTGTTCATTTCACAGCAAGCAAGACATGCTTGTGTTTCCTAAATTAAATACACATCTGATCTGGAAGGGGTGCTATCTACATATAGAGAACTTGCTCCTCAAAGCCATATACCTGACCAGTCACAAATATTCATAAAAATTAATCTAACAGATCAGAACAAAATTAATGTCAACCTTCCCTCGTTACAACTTTATTTTTGGACATGGACCTGACTACTTCCAGGATCACATTTCTGTAGATGAGGACAAGCACTTGATTTTTCTTTTGTGTCTGTGATCTGAAAAATATGTTCCTGTGATCTACTTTGGAATTTGATTCTTGGCACTTCTCTTACAAGAACTACCTAATCCTCACCTGAATACCATTTGCAGGAGTAAGAAGCCAACTTGCCCACAGCTGACCTTTAATAAAAGAATAAATATTATCCTTCCCTATTCATTCTGCCCAAACAATCTTTCTTTAGTAAACATACTTTAAAAATTAAGTTCAGAAATTGAATGTAATCCTAAATGCCACCTTTTAGCAATTTTTAAAATACATCCAATATTCTGTTTTTTGCTTACATGTTTGAAATATCTTCTCATGGGTCAGACTCTCAGTTTGCCAAAGTTAACTCTATTAAATTAAGCTACACCTATTTGCACTCAAGTCCTAGACCAGTGAAACTGAAGAGATTTTTTTTCCAGTTTTCTATTTTATATAGTTTAGATTTAGTTGAAAAGTGGCAGGATTTGTTACTGGGCATGATTAAGAGCATAATTAAGAACTGTACTCAGAGAAGGCTAACAGCAATTACCCTATTTTATCCTACTACTTACTGTGCAAGCTGTTGTATTTTCATAGGCACCTTGACATTTGCATGAAACATTTTAATCTTCTACCAGACCTTGTACCAATGGATCAAGGACAGTAAATGGTCTGTATTAGACTGCATGACATTAATTACTAAGGGAGATTCTTTTATTAAATCCAGTAAAGGACATTTATGCAGTAAATCAGCTAGGTTTTCACATGATTTTCTGTAAAGCACTGGAATCCTGCATGCTGGCAAGAGGTATTTTTGTCCCCTTCTGATTTCATATTCTGAAGATTTATAGTCCATTTCTATATATTTCTGTTAAATTGTAGCTTTCATTCTTTGTTCCATTTCAGCTTACTTAAAGAGTAAGAAAAAAATTAGAAGTAACTAAGAGTAGAGCATAAAGAATGAGTAAGATGATGAGAAAGGAGGCTTATGACAAAAGAAAACAACAGAAAAAGAACTGAAGTTGGGCTTGTGCAATCTAAATACATAACTGTGGGTACATGAAAACTTTTGATAAATAACAGCCATGGATATGTTATCACCTAGTGTAAGCATTTGAAGAGTAGAAACACAAAAGACAAAGAACAATTACTTATCCTGTTGAGCCTGACTGAAATTAAAAATACTCAATTTTATTTTCACTAAAGATCTTGGAGTTTGTATTTTAAATACCAGAAGATTTCTATTTAATTGAAAATATGCAGAATTTAGTGTATTCATAATGTATGATAATAGTGGATGAACTTTTATAAGACATTTATTTTGTTAAAATATAGACTACCATGATAAAAGGCATGTTCTTTTTATAGATTCCCTGTCACCTCTAATTTATCTTTATATAAAGAAAAATAAAATTGCAAAGAGAACCTCTTTAACAAAGGGATGTAAAAAGAGTAATAGTGTGTAAAATGTGTCTGATTCATAAATTCAAATAATAATTTTGAAGCCATATGGGGAAAGAAGTCTCATGAAAATGCAGGTTTTGGAATGTTAAGGGTTTTTTTGTAGCACAGAGTATAAACATGTATTTGGTTAACCTCAGTTAATTTGAATGTATAATAGAAATAGAGTTATTTAAGAGTGTGGTAGTTTTGACTACATCTTAAAGACATTTCTTTAGAATAGCCCACATTCTTACATAAAGGCCAACCATACAAGATTTCAAGAGATTAAGAGATTCCTATTAAAAATCTTCTGAATTCATATTATAGAGTCTGCTTGGGCATGACATGACAGTGGTCCAAGCAACACAGAAGTTCTGCAGAACCAGAGACTACTTTGGAAAACACAGTAACCAAGGAAACCCCTAGAAAAATAACTAAATAAACACACACAAAAATGAATATGAAGAAAAGGATGGCCAGTCTTACTATATTAGATTATTATAGGAATCAGCAAGTTAGAATTGCAGATATTTTAGGTCCAAAGCCATCAAAGCCTTCGAGTGGTACTGGTGTGTTATAAATAAAGATAATAACCCACTGTACTTGCAGCTGCTCAGAATACCATCAGTGCTGTAATGGTCTCCACTGTGATGTAGGTCCACCTGTGAAATTTGTACATTGGGAGCCCTCACAAAGAGAATTTATAATCTGAAATCTAAATCCGTTTCATACTTGTACTCTATCAAGCCCAATTGACTTTTTAGAAGGCCAAAGTCTCTACAGTCAGCAAAAATGAGATTGGATACCAACATTTTGAGATATCTTCTGTCAAGTCCTCTTTTCTGTCTTCTATAAAGGCAGGGAAGGAAAGAAAAGAGCATTCGTATTCTACTTCTTTTTAACAGCTTGAATTTGTTATCATTAGACAATTTTCACTGTCAGGAGAAATATAATACACAGTCATCATCAAATTGTGGCTAGTAGAAACAGAGTATGCTACAAGAACTTTTCTTTTGGGAATACTTTATTGCAAGTGTTATTTTGTATGCATTATTGCTGAGGAAGCTGATTTATGAACATGCTTTGTTTCACAGTGGATGACAAAAAAATCAATAAATAAAACTACAACACCATTAAATAAATTGTTCTCTGTTTTTCAATCTCTAACACTTTGAAATCTATTTTCTTTAGGCACTTACATGTATAAAAACTTTGGATATGAGACCATGTGAGACCTCAACTATATTTCTCTGCTTACAAGAATTTTTTTTATCAATCATTCTCTTTTAAGATCTGATCAGAGTCAAAATCTAATTGAAAGCTTATGAGATGCTAAAAGGTCACATAGTATAGCAACCTCTGGAAAGAGTTGTCCTTCTCCTGTGAGAAGAAATTATTTTAAGTCCTCTTATATTAGTTTACTGTATTCATGTCGCCAGGAAGAAAACATAATTATTTTCAGAAGTAATCAAATGAATCTGATCCTTTTCATATCTTCAAAATAGAGAAGAGAGTCACCATTTCAAACAAGAAAATTATCCAAAAGAGCCTACCAATTTTATTCTATTCTAGCCACAGCTCACTTCTGCAACAAAATCTGACACGTTAAGATGAACTATTCAATTTTCCATTAAATTAAGTATTGATAAGAGAGAATAGTTACCAAAAAATCCACACCTCTAGCAGCTTCTAAACTGCCATAGATATATTAAAATTGTATAGGTATTATAGTAAATCCTTTTCATTCCTTTTCATCTGTTGGACCTTGACCCTGGATAGGACATACACTTTCCCAAATCAATGGCATGACATAGGCTTTGGTGGTCCAGAGCTGAATATACCTTCTGAATAAAACTTAAATGAATTGTCAAAAAAGAAAGGAAAATTATTTCACTTATATTTTATAGAAGCTGACAATTAGTAAAGGTCTAAACTATCTCTTCAAGCAGCTGTCTTCTAGGTTTTCATGTCTTTCATTTTTTTGATCTGGTGGCCTATTTTATTTTGGTGACTTTTAAAAGGTTACCTTTAAAAACTTTTGAGGAGAGTTGTTTATATTTGCTACAAAAAAGTCATGAAAATACACAGAAAACCCAAATTAATCTTTGTAATGAAGCAATGAGGGTACGTGCTCAACTGAACAGTGATTATTTTGCAATGTGGTTAAAATAAGATGTACAAACTAATTTGTCTTTTTAATATTACCATAATAAGCACTGCAGGGGGGTAATAAAGAAGAGATTTTTTTAAAAAGCCATCCCCATTTGTAAGTTGAAGTAAATCTTTTTCTAGAACTATATTTCTACAGTTGTCATCATCAAGATGTCTTTCTTTGGAATAAAATGACAGCCAAAGGATGTTTTATTATGTTTAGATATTGTTAGGAGTCCACATAAGGAGCCTGCAAGTAGGATAATAGGAAAGTATGGTGCAATTCTCTTCAAGATCAATACATTAAACCTACTTTCCTAATAATTTCTTTTTCATCATATCCTCTATAATTCTTACTTCTGACATGCTTGGGAGTCTCAGCTTCCTCCGTTAAAAATATTTCCTTATCTTCACTCTTCACCTACAGCATTAAGATAGGATCTCCCACCCTAATTAACACCACTGGGCATGTCTGCCCTGGTGTGCTGACATGTTCACATTCTGCTCTCCATTCCAAAATACTCTTGTACTGCAAGTCATGCAATTACTGCAATTACTGTTGTACTGAACTGTTGTAGTAGTGTTAGAGACAAGGTAACAAAGTCTTAGAAAGGGGGTATCCCTGTTTATAGGACACTAAGCTAATGGCAAAATATCGTTTAGATATGCTGTAAATGCTATCTCACCACACAGGAAGTCTGCCCCAGATATCATCACAGAAGACTACTTAGAAATACAAAAATGCAACTTGTCAGCAAAACAGCACGTTATTTGAGATCAGCATAGCAGCATTTAATTTAAATCAGATTTTTACAAGTACTGTTGCACCTTAGTGAGTATACAATCCAGTGATTCTAGTATACTGCCAGGCTCAGTAGTTGATTTCCTTCTGCAGTCCAAATCCTATTGACTCTTAGAAGAGATTTCGATTGGTAGTTAGACCACAGAAGACTCCTGACTAATACAATTTTTGTGTCTTCCATAAGAAAGATGGCAATGTCTGTAATTACCTCTGTATACTATTCTTCCTTTGTACTTGATTCTTCTCCACAGGCCACATTTATCTGATAAACCTTATGTATGCTAATGGTTGGTCTGTCAGAGATAGGATACACACTGTATAAAAGCTTGTTATTATCTATACAACATAGATAATGCCAGAGGAATCTTTTTAAACCATTTTCTGTGTGCCCTCTCATAATTTCCCTGAAGTCATTAAGCTCACAGAAGTGCAATAAGTAAACCCTACACACAAACTGTTAATAAAGTATTTATGAGAAGAAGGAATGCATTCCTTCTGTATGGAAGCCAAGGAAGAAGACCTGATTATGCATCAAAATTATTTGTGGCAAAGCATTTAGGAATAGGCTTGGAAAAGAGCTGCAAAGGTCAGATCAAGATCAAGTCACTTAGAATCCTTATGAAGAACACACAGAAATTCAGCAGATATTATTCCAGCCTATAAGGTTAAATGAAAGCCACAACCCCCTGAATTTTGGCCACAGCACATCATGGCCTTGTATTGAGGCTGGATTTCATCTTTCCCAATTCTCTTGTAAGCGCAGCTGCATAAGGTGTGAATAACCAGTCTTTAAGTGTTGCTCATTAATTTCACCCCCAAGGAATTTATTTTATAAAGTTGAACACAGTATCAGAAATGATTGCAGTGCAAAATTTGCTTTTATTGCCATGCTAGCCAGTTCTAAGAAGTTATTTCAATCAGTGAGAGCCAGGAAATCATGAGTTCATCTCAGTTCTGACAATGACTCCTTGTGTGAATTCTAGTACGCCATTCAAATGCTGGTTTTCCAAAGGAACCTCTTAGTTTGGGCACTTTTCATCTTCTGTACCTACTTTGTGAGATTTTCCACAAATCCTGGCTTCATTGAAGTTCCTTTATGTTCATAGGGGTCAAAATTTCACGCCTATGACTTTTGTTTAAGATTCCCATTCTCTACTGACTTTTTCTGGTCATCAGTTTAGAATGTCTACAACCAGCCCCTATTCCAGCATTTTATTAACATTTCCATCATGGGGTAAGCAGTTAGAAATAAAATCATCTTGTGTTTTCAGCTACAGTAATGAACACAAATAGTAAATCCTATAGCTGCGAAAGCACCACACAGTTGCAAGCCAAAATTATGTTCAAGGCAGGGGTTTGACTCTTTCCTCATGAGAATTCATCCTTCTCTCTAAATATTTGTGGAAGCCTTATAGACATTTATAGCAATTAGCAGTAATAGCTGAGCTCCCATCATGGATCACAATAGAATTGTGTTATATTCTTTTTTTTTTAGACCCATAACTAAGAGCTGAGTTCACTAACCCAGATTGTTTTCTATACACCCCTCTGCGTGTTTACCTGTGATTAGCTACCTATGATTATACCAGGCTATAAGTTTTAATGCAATGGCACAGGAAAAGGAATATACAATAGGATTTCTTTTTTGTTATGCTTGTATACAGAACCTCAGCTTCAGATCTGTCTTTTTATTTCTGACTTCATAGCCCATCCAGAAAATTTAATGAAATCCCACTAGAAATTACAATTTAGAATTTATATCCCAGGTGATTTGCTGAATAATTACAATCTCTGCACACCAAAACCACTCATTTCAGCCTTTTAGCTGTTTGGGGATTTTTTCAAACCAAATGCTGAATGGTAAGTTTTGAACCTAAAAATTTGCTTCTGGTATGTGTTTATAAACTATTCACTTGAGAGTTGAAGAAATGGTATCAAATATGCACCAATCTAGTGTACTGGGTTTTAGTTTCTCAGTGTAATATGTACTTCCACAGAAGTGAAAATCCATTTGGTGCCACCAGCCAGAAATGATCGTGCCTCTCTGCCAGCTGCAAATCATACTGACATAACTCAGAGGTTTTGTTTTTCAGCCTTGAATGAACACAACCTTGGAGCAGGGGCAAGGTATATTAAGAGGTTTTGTGTGGTGCTGTGTGGTCTTGCATATTCTCCTGCACTATGTCTGGTTTCATTGCTGACACCAGACCATCCACAGGCAAGGAAGTGTTAGATTCTAGAAATTACTAAGGCATCTGAATTCCACAGCTGAGATTCTTGGACTCTCTACTCTAAGCACCTTGAAAAGGTGTTTACTCCCTTCCTCAGACTCAGGTAGGTGCTCTTGTGTAAGAATCACTCAAGATAAACATAAGAGTTTAGATTTTTCATTTGATAAAATTATGAGAATTGCCTAAAAATTCAAGCTATAAAGATGAAACACAAATAAATAAAGTGAGGCAACTAAGAAGTTACTTACAGGGTGTCTTTGAATTGAGAATAAATATTAGGGGAATTATTTTATTATTCTGGTTCTTCAGATGTCCTGATGTGGCAAGAACACCGCGGCAATCACGGAGACTTGAAATGGCTTTATTTAAATTCACTAGTTTTCTTCTTATCCGGTCTCTGCCTAATTTTTCAGTCTACATTTTCTTCATATTCAGTATGCACCTGTAATGCAACTTTGAATTTCTTTATAAAATTGCGGTTTCTATCCAAATTAAGCAATCAAGCAAAGAAAAGAACAAGTCAAGCTCACAGAATATTGTTTTGATTTATGCTGGTCATAAAATATCAATCATAATTTTAAAGCAGTTTCATAAGAATGTCATTATAATCACCTTTTAGGAAAGCTGATTCACAGTGATGGAAAAACACATGAAAAGATGATAAAACTGTTGTTAATTTCCTTGAAAATTGATAAAAAGCTTTGGCAGTCTCTCTATAATTGTTTTGATTTTTTTTTTTTCCTTATAAAGAACAGCAGGATGCAAACTGCAAAAATACAAAGAGATTATGTGAACTTAAAGACCCAAGATACTAGTTGAGCAAGACCATACATGCCCTTGTCTCTCGATACTACTTTCCACACAAATGAAACAACCTAAAAGACACATCCTATATGTTACCAGCAGAAATAGGTTTGTTTTCCAAAAATCTCATATTGCTTCAGCCTTGTCTTTTTTTGGTAAATCTGAACACTTTTTGTCAAGTTTTGAAGAATCAGTAAACAGGCTGGAATGTTTTTCTTTTAATCTCTGTCAAAGATACAAATCCCATGAAAAAGACATACAGTGAGTTTCACCTGCATCATCTTACCTCAAATAAGATTTAAAATTAAAAAACCTACTTTATGGCTTCATTTCTCTGTGATTGTGTGCTCTGTTGGGATGCAGTTTTAAGGGAAAAAAAAAAGATTCAGAGATTATTATCTCACTTCTGAACTGTTGTCCTGTTAAAGGATAAAGAAATTAAATATCTGCTTCTTGTCTCCTTATAAATCTTTTCAATCTCCATGTTTTTCATATTACTTTAAGAAATTAGTGGTATTTGCTAGAATTACACCAACACTAACTGTAGCAAAAAAAAAAAAATTGAAGATTTTTCTGAAATCTATCAGGCATTGTATTTCTTCATTGTTTAGCCTAGTCTCCTGTGTGACAATTATGAGGTACTCTAAAGTAACTAGACTATTACCGAGGTATTTTTTTACATCATTTAACACCCAACTATGTGTTAAATCCATACAATCTTCTCAATAGGTTTCAGAACCCAATATATTTTAACACTTCAATATTTTTTCATTTGATTCATAATAATTCTATCCTATGGAGCAGTATCACAAACTCAAATCTGCTGGTAGAATCTCCCAGGGCAGATTCAAAATTCATAGGACATAAATGATCCCATAATGATGAGTTGAATGTACAAGGAAATCTGTCAAAATGTATGTGCTTAGGAGACATTATTTTTTAATAAGTGTAATAACTAATGCATGAATATCTGTTGCCTTTGGCACTTGTGCAAGTAGCAATAATAAGTACAGTGTGAAAGAAAAATAAGAAAAAAAAAGCCATACTAAAATAAAGAGAAGTAATAAAAAACCCCCAAAACATATTTATTCAGCCGATAAATCCACCAAGTGAAACAGTAACTGTGTAGATTTTCTCAATAAGCTATTTTTATCAGAAAACAAAAAAGTACATGACTAAAGTTACAGCATTCTTTTTCAGACTCTTCCAGCTCAATTAAGCCAAGCTATTTTCTTTTTTTTTTTAAATGTCACAATATAGGACTTGGACTAAAATATTTAAAGATTTGGTCTGTGACTTAGGTCACAGTCAAACTGAAATATTTCACAACTGACATTTACTCATTATTTTGATTTCAAATAAATTAGAGTAAATAATGCTTTATTTTGTAAAAAAATGCATATGCATTTTGAGATAAGGAGCAGATTAGAACGTAGTAGATGTCTCCATGTACTGTGGCTGATAGAATAAAAGCAAAAAAGCTTTTTTGTGTTAGGGTATTGATCATGAATAATGTATGATGGCAACAAAACTGTGATGGCAACATTTTGGCTTGAACATATGATGCCAAGAGCATAAAAACGGGAAAGCAATCAACATACATGGAATATTGGCTTTATAGCCATTATGTGTAGATACCACTGAAATATTAACTTCGTGCCAACGGTAATATTCATTTTACTGCTAAGGACTGACTTCTAGAGATGCCTTAATAAGCAAGAAAAATGATGGAATCAATAAAGTTATCTAGTTTTACTTACAGTCTTATGAATTAAAATTGGTTTGCTTGGGGAAAAATATTCAGATTTAATCAAAGTAATAATGACAGAATTTTTTTGATAAGTAAGAAGTACTCTTTAACTTACAAGTTACAAAAATATGCAGATTTCTTACATATAATAATCTCTTTTATGATAATATATATTGCTTGGGTTTTACCCACTTCCTCATATACCTGTAGAGAGATCAAAATTCGAGATTAAGTGGCAAGCATTCGATTTTTGTTTGAGACACACTGGAGCCCCTAATTGGCTGTTAGCAAAAAGCAGGCAGCAATTCTGTCTCATCATTCTCTTGATTTAAAAGAAAGTATGTGTTTTGGTTCTTTTAAAATGGAAAATAATAAGAACTTATAATAATATCTACATTTAAAACAATCAGCATAACCATTCAGGTTTGAGTATCTAGTGATACACTGCTGATACGATCCCTGGGAGTTGTGTACCAATATGTCCTTATCAAGGTCACTCAGCAAGCACAGAGAATTCAATGATCTTGTTACCATTTTAAAGTGCTGCTCAGTATATTTCATATGTGAAAGAAGGCATGTGCTCTTCCATGAACATATGGGATTTGTCTACAGTTACCCAATAATGGTTGTTATCGCCATGGATGAAATTTGGATGGTGAAATCTCAGCAGAATCTATGATCTGTATTTTTCCAGCCATATTTTTGCTTCCTCCACACAACATAGTAGAAGTAGGAACTAATGAACACTGATACCATATGAAGTATTTTATGAAGGTTTCCAAGATCTAAAACTTGTTAGATTAGTTTGACAAACTTAATCTAAGAGATTTATTCTATAAATACCACTAGTCTCAGTCAAGATAGAAATTTGACAAGTCTCCTTCCCAGATGTGTTAACATTTATCCTATGATAAAGAGCAATTGATGGGTTTCACTTTGTTGACTGTAGGAGCAGGAAACTAGATTCAGTAATACAAGAGATTTTTTCCAATGCAATGTTTCTTCCAATAGGAACATGCAAGTACAGAATTTTCTTTAAAAAATCTATCAAATGTGAAGGTAAAAGAGATATAATAGATCACCTGCTCAGTTTATCTATTAGGATAGTATTGTTCTTTTGAATATTCTCCTTTGTATGTCGTTCAGTGCGGTTTTAAATATCTCAAGTGTCAGAGGTTCCATCACCTTTCTTAAAAGTTCAACTTGCAGGAAAATAGGTTTTATGATAGGATGTCTCTCTGGCTACATCCATGTCTTTTATCACTACAGTAGTCATAGGTGACCTCTGTCTTGGCTGGGGAATTAATCAGAATAAAAGCAACCCTTCTGAAAATTAGTAGCTGAGAGGCAGAAGAAACTAGTCATGCAACAGCAAGGGTCTCAAGAGAGGTGTCTGATGTTCAGAAGACTCAAAAGTTCTTCAGGCTTACCTGAACTAGAAATTTTACTGATTGTGGGGGACTGAGTGCAGTGACCTGCTTGGCCCTTCTATTCTTCACACATTTGTGCAATGTCAGAATGCTTAACTCCAGCATTTATAATGGTTTGTGTTCTTGATTGATGTAATATCTAATGTCTCTGTGTCTGCACAATCCTGAGTTTCTGAGCAGTCCTGGATTGTCACCTCTCCTGCTGGTTGATCCATCTCAGTCAGATCCCAGTCTGAAACCATATGCTTATTCACTCCCAGGTGTCACTTCATGGGCTTTGTTCCCTTCACTCCTATATGGTTTCCCAATCTGCTTTGACTATTTCAACAGTGAATATTAACAAGTCCCCAAAGACATCACTCGAAAGTTGTAGGTGAGTCTTCTCACTTTCCATGAAACAGCTATCCTGAAGTGTTATGTCAATGGTGCTCTTTCCATTCTCTTTCAAAACACTAAAACACTCCTCCCATGAGTTTTCCATGTAAAAATGCTGAATTATGATACAATGTGATTATTAAAAACGTCCAAACTACTGTGAAAATAGAGATAGTAAATCTAAAGAGATGGAAACATCCAAATGGAGATGAATACTGCCTTGAACTTTTTAACTGTCATAAACATTTTTAAATGAGGTAGAAGTGACCTTGACTATCAAAGCACAGATGCTTTCAAATTATTTTTTAAAACAAATTGTCTAATAATATCAAAGAGACTTTCATACACCTACCTTTTTTGCATCACTATTCTAAGATTTCATAATAGTAAATCCGTTTTCCTTGGAATTACCATAAAATTATATGGTAATCTTATCTACAGTTTTTTAAGTGTTTTACACTTCAGTGATCTAGGTCTCTCAACAACTTTTGAGTTATATATAAATATCATGATCACAATTTGAACAGATGGAGAAGCTGAGATGTTGAAAAATCACTTAAACCTGTTCTCCAGACTCAGTTCAGAATAATATTCACAATATGCCTAAATCATATGGAGGTGTCCTCGGATCACTGCATCTCTCAAGTAAGTGAGGTCCACAAATGGAAATAGTATATCTATTATGCTTCTGGGGCTTGAGCTATTATTTCCAGGCTTTGCACTGTATTATGTCCACATCCTTGTTAGGTGTCTGTAATATTGCTCTACACTACAGCAGTGTAGTTTGGCCCTCAAATAGGCCCTTAAGAGTATATCTTGGTTTAAGTTCTACACGAGGGACAGAATACCACTGTGAAAAGATGTGCTTACTTATCTGAGGACTTCTTTTTCACAGTAAGATAATGAAAATAGGTTTTTTCAGTTTTTTATAATCCAAAGGATTTGGACATAATTTTTTCTACTGACATCTTTATAATATCAAATTTTTATCATTTTTCTTCTTATTATTTCTTACTTTTCTTTTTTTTTTACATAAAATGATATTTTTTAACATCTTTACTACCGTATTTAGTTAATAAGAACTAATTGAGGACATGTTAAAGACACCTTGCTGTCAGCAAAATTAATTTTCAGCATTATGGACAAATAGTCTATCAGTACAGAGATAAGTATGCTTTATTCTGCATATTTTCCTGAGCACTCTTTTTCATAATATCATACAATTGTATATGGGCATGGAGGTATTGCAGTAGTTATATCCATATCAGTGCAGAATTTTTAAAGTGATGCTGATATTGTTTTATAATATTATATTCATTTCATAACAAGAGGATGACAAATTCCAAAAATATTTTTATGTGGACATGAAAAATCAATACAATAAAGATGAAAGCATACACATGCACAAAGTAATAAAGTTATTATGAGACTTTATGGAAATATATGCCTCAAATAATATTTAAATTAATTAGAAGATGAAGGTCATCACAATCAAAGGAAGAGATTCAGCTCCTGCTTAAAACATGTATATAACCTAGAATTCCAGTTTCCAACTATGTATATAGTAGATTTCTAAACTTATGCTACAGTCATGTAGATTTACAACAACTTATAGCTGCTTACTGCCATTTCAGAAGCCCCTGTTTCTGCATTTCCAGAAAAGTGCATGGCTGAAAGTTTAGGTGGTGTAGAAAAAATCAGTGTAGTCTACAATATGTAGGCTTGCCTGCAACCATCATGTTTCCTATACTACTCCTTTAAGATCCTCTAGGGTTTAAATTAGTGATCTGGCTTTTGTAATGAGAAGAAAAAATATTTACAGCTTTGGTGGTCTTATTATTTTCTGGAATTGTGAATTGTGTGCAAAACAAAAAATAATTAAAATCTCTCACAGTAAAGCTGGATAGTTCTCAATATTCATATTCATTTTAAAAGAAATTGAATTTCTATATATTTTGATCAGAAAGCAAAAATCAAAATTCTCTCTCTTAATATCAGAGAAATAAGCATCTATAATGTGTAACTAAAGCACAGGAAGAAAAGAAGGCTATTTATGCCCTTAGCTGATGTTTATTTTACTGAAGGTGACCTCACACTGATGTACCTTAAACCAGATTAGAAAACACTTTAACAAGTTTATACTCTGATTAACTTTTTTTATTAAATGCAAATGAAAATAAATTGTGTAACAATATTGTCATCCTTATCACTTGAGAAGTAACAGATAACATTTTCATTTAAATTAGAGTGTCATCTGGGATCTTGTCTTTTTTGCAATTTCTTTCTCTCTTTATATAAACCTCTTTATTTTTCTTTTAATAAGACTCTCCCCTCTCAGTCGAAGCTATTATTCCTGCAGCATCCAGACAGGCATTTCACAGCTGAAAATACTAGATGGTTCTTAGGAATGTTAGAAAGATATTGCAAAGGGCAGAGAATCATCCTCCTTAGTGAAATCTTTGCCAAATCTCATGTCACGCTCATGAGATTTTTATTTCCCCTGCAAATCCTGTTCTTCAGTGCTTTCTAATTATAACTCTTCTTATCTCTATATATATGCATATTGACTTGCTGGATATAGCACAGATCTTAGCTCCAGCATTAAATAGTAATGTATGTCATTGGCTAGTTCTGTAGCATGTGAGAAATAGACTTTATTTCAGGAGTTTGAGAGAAACCTCTTTCACATACCATGTGAGGTATTCCTTCATTTAAGATAGGAACACTTGAAACTAGTAATCTACCATATATAATTCTGTGGTTTTTTGTCACATCCAAGATGGAAGCAGATGTTTTCCTGCAGCCTTACCCAATACTGTGTTGCTGACTGAAAACTTTATGCCCTATCATTTTAATAACTATGTTGAGATACCTACCTTAGACTTCAGGAGCTATCAGTCCATATAACAAAACTTTAAAAAATTACTTGAAACAAGATTGCTTCTACTAGTATTAAGTGACAAGAGACAAAGGACGTCCCAAGTCCTGGACTTCAGTACCCAATATAAACTTTTTCTGGTAACATCAATTTCCCTGTTTATTCACACAGTTCATACTTAAAATCTTCCCTTAACAAATTATATTATCAAGGTATGTCATCAGAGGCAGGGCTGTGTGATCACTCTCACAGAAGTCATTTCTTGCTAATAGTAACAATAAATGTGTACCTTTTCAAAGGGATAAATAAAGAAGCAAACCCAAACCAGACAAAACTAACAAACAAAACCCCAAAAAAAAAAAAAACTTCTTCCCAAAAAAAAATAAAAAACAAACAAAAAAAAACAAACCAAAAAAAAAAAAAAACCAGAAAACAACCCTAAATCCAGGAATCTCCTGTGACTCCGACTGTTTAAATTTAGTAGTTTGGTGATAATGCCTTTTTTCTACAAAAAAAATTGTCTCAATATAGATTGCCTTATAAAAGCTCAAATGCTCATTGAGGAAAACAAATAGTTTGAGAATATCAAGTTTATAAAAAATATACAAAGAATAGAGTCGATGGTAAAGGAGTGAGGTATTTCATATTAAATGATGACCCCTGTAAAGATTAATAACCAGATGCCATTATCCATTCAAAGAGAGAGAAAGAATGGGGAGAGGAGAAGGAGACAGAGAATAAATGGTATGTAGCTGAAGGGATGACGTCTCATACTGCTAGGGGACCCAGCCAAGCAGTGATCAGTTGCAGTGACATAAACCACAAAATGGGCATTTGAGCCAAACCTCCCTTAAACTGAAACCAGAAGGTCTTATATTTTACTGTAAGTAAAAGCAACCATTGGGTGGGATACTGTTTTCATAAGGTTTACATTGATTGTACGCCCAAGCAATCCGCACATCAATCACACACTTTATTTACTCTTCTGAGATATGAAACAACTGATGGTACATCTGGCTTTCAAAGTCTCTGAGTCACAAATGGCAGAAGAGAAGAATGCTTTGGGGCAGGACTATGCACTTGGTTTGCTCCTGTGCACCTCTAAGATTTGGTATTAGCAACTGACAGATCTACATAAGCCTCTAAGGTGTAGAGCTGGATGAAAATGAAGGTGTTTTGAACTGGCTTGATAGGAGGTTTAGTTGAGATTTATCTGCAGAAAGACAGGTGGTTTGAGAATGTTGGGGCACCAGACTCCAGCGGGCTGGGATGAGTTCAGAGCTGGAGCAGCAGCGGGCAGGTGCCTTTGTCTGCACAGCCCAGCTCTGCTCAGTAGCCTTGAGCGGCATCTGCTGGCTTTGCCAGTGCTAACTCTGTGAAAGCATCCCTGCTTGATGCCTTAAGTTTTGGCTTTCATCTTTTCCAGATTCTGTACTGCATTAATATATCACTCTGAGCTTCATATAAAGTGTTAGAAAGTTCTCTTCACAGTGTAGTTATACAAAACAATAACCAAGGACACCACTGCAGCTTCAGGCCCAAAAAGTACAAACAACAGTGAATTGAGGAGAGCAAACTGTGAGGATGGGACTTCATAACCTGAAGCTGTAACTGGACGATTAACCCCAATATGTAAATAGAACAAAACTTTAAAAAGTGTGAAAACTCTTGATCAGTCATCCATCTTGCATCCATCTCAGGTCCATCTTGGGTGAAGCCATAGCCAGGTTCTTGTACTGTCCAAGGTTTGTCCTTTAAAGGCCTTTTAATAAATACCTACTTTATTTCTTTAACACTGTCTAAACTCTGTTTCAGGTATCCTCTGGATACCAAAGGAGGTTTAGCCCTGGTGTCCTACGAACTGGCATAAGAGGCACATAAGCTTCTATCAGGCTAAAACAGTAGACATGGTATGGTAGTCACAAAATTATCCCTGGAAATCTATGTTTGACATGATTCTGCATCATCTTGCTAAGCACTGTAGCTAAAACTCCAACACATGAACAGGGGAACCCACGGAATTTACAATATTGCCTCAAGAACTTGGTCTAGCACTCACATAGATGTCACCAATAACATAGCAGCCTGAAAGGAACCTCATGAATATATATATATAAAAGACAATTTACAGAAAAATATATGAACATTTCTGAAGAACAGAATTTTAAAGCAAAAACTCTTGGAGATCAGGATTTTAAGTATCATGAAATGAGAATCATAGTCAAAGATGTCATACTGACTTTCACAGAAAATAGAGAAGAAAAACATAATTACACCTGGATTTGGACAAAGTATGTGGTGAGTTCTTGGTTCTAAATTATATGTTATAGAAAACCAGAAGTATCTGGCAATTGGAAGTTATAAATAATTTTAAATATTTGTAAAAAACTAAAGCAGGGATAAAAAAATATATGTAATGAAGTATTCTTCCTTGGTCTGGATATTTTGTGGGTTTTGTTTGTTTTTGTTTAGTTGCTTGGTTTTAAGTTCCGGTTATATTAAAAAAGACAAAAATGTGTTTCTGGAAACTTTTAGGACTATTGAACTCTCAATGTTGACAGTGCATTAAACTGTGTTATTTAGAAAAGAACTTGCCATACATTAAGAAAATAATGCAAGGTTTAATGGTGCACTAACAATTGAATTTATTGCAAAGTACTAGTGGATTTCTCTCAGATTACTGGGAATTTAAATAACATGTAGTAGCTACCAGGGAAAATGCAGCCTTTTAAACTGCAACTGTGTTGCAGTCCATGTTAAGACAAACTACAGTACCAAAGTATTTCTCCCTATGGTCTTGTATTTATTATGAATGGATCATACCCTTTATCAGGAAAAGAATATGGAAGGTGTAAGACACTGTGTGGGCTGTGTAGTATCAATAAATCAAGGACATGATTTATGTATCTTTTTTTGCTAGCAATACTGTTACAAAAAAGCTGAATTGCATGTAAGAAACCAGACATGTAAAAGCAGATGGCTGAGTTTCCATAGTTAAGGCTGTTTACCAGAAAATAAAATCACACTTGGCAAGCTGATCCCATTCTTCCCTAAAAGCTCTTGCTTTTGTTTCTCAAGGTGATGCAGTTTTATGTCTATTTGGCTTTTCTCTGGTGGATATAGAAATAACTGTCATTAAAATGGATTTTACATTTGTAATAATTAGTGTGTATGTTTCCTTCTTTTTTTGTTGTCACAGTATCAAGTTATTATAACATAATCTCTAGAGATCATGGTAGTTTTAAAATTTCAATAACTTTATCAAATGAACAGTTTTATTAGGTGGGTAAATACACATCATTGAATCAGTAGAATTGAGTCCTTGTAAATTCATTATTAAATGTGGCTGCAATTCAGTATGTACCACCAATCTCCTTAGTTAATCAAGGCAAACCCAAACATTTTAGACTGCACTTTATAGAGATTTCAGACTTTCAGGCTCTTTGAAAAGACGATGATTAATATGATTTTCTAATCAGTTTTCTAATTCAAAGAATGAAAATTGCACTTTATGCTGCCTAAACAGTGAACATCAGGAGAAGCTACTTAGAAATGAGAGAACTAAAACATCTAAAACAAAGAAAACAAAACCCCCACCCAGTATGCTAAAAGCTTGATTAATTAGAGTGACTTGCTTTGTGTTCCGTAAGTCAAAAAAGAAAAATGAATGTGTATACTAGAGCCATTTACTGTGCTCTTGTTCACCAATCCAAGTGTCTGAAATAAAATAAATTCCATACATTAAGGTATTTAGGCAAGGAATTTGAAATGTAACAGATGACAAATTTTTGGGCGAATGCTCTGTGTTCCAAAACTTCGTGAGAAACTTTTTAAAATTATTTTTTTCCTACGAATCTTTCTAATAATTTTATTAGCTTAAAATTCATCCAACACATACTTGTTGATAGTAATATATAATGCATAAGTCAGAAACTGCTTAACTGAAAATAGAATTGAATTTAATTCCGAATATAGCATACTGAAAATTACGTTCAAACAATAATGAGTTGGAATGATCCTCCTGTGTTTCTAAAGGTACACTGATCCATGTAAGCTTTGGGTTTATACAGAAACAGTGTGAGAAGGAGACCTCTACCATTCAGGCAACGAAATATCTTTAGAGAAGGAAACTAATATACATACAACACTTCAAAGTTGGGAAAGGACGCTCTTACATTATGACTTAGATTTGTCATCAATATTAATATTTCCATATTTTAATGTGACTTTTTAATATCATATTTCAGTAATGTTAATTAAAATTAGCCTTTTTCTGCAGATATCCTACTAGTATATTGTTAACAAATAAAAAAGAGTTAATTTTGATCTCTTTTTCTTACTAAGCACTGAATTTCAAGATTAAACTTCATTTTTGCTTTCAAACCTCTGAAATAGATGAATATTGACAACATGTTTGAAAATTAAAGCATTTAAGGTACACAAAAGTGAGTCTCTTGAGAAAATTTCTTGACTTGTCTGCTTGAACCAAAATAACTCAAACAAAATTTCCAATTTTACCACCTCTGGGTGTATGACTGATATTCCTCATATTCTAATAGCAATTGCAATCCAAAGAACAAAATGAACTGGAGATTTCCAGACAGAATAAAGTATTTGTTAGAGGTTATAAACTCAAAGGCCACAATTATGTTTAGAAATTAGGTAGGATAAGTAGAGTCTTTCCATACAATGCTAATTAGAAGGTATAAAGTAGCCAACCACATCTGTGAATAAAGTTGACTGTTCTGATGGCTGAATAAATGAGAAAGAAGCAGCCCCAAATTCTGAATTGGACATTTATGTATAAAAAAATTTTTGAGGTTGTCCATTCAGAGAGTACAAGTCTTAGCCAGAAGGAGTGCACTTGCTGATACTGATTTGCTCCAATGTACAATGTGTTGGAACTTTTATAGCCACTGATCTCAAAAAAAAAAAACCAACAAAAAACCCAAAAACAACAACAAAAAAAAAAAACACATAGTCTCCAATTTTCAGATTACAAAACTGACACAAAATGGTTTATCTGAGCACGTAGAGCAGACTTACACATAATTACCTGTAATTTTTTGGTGGCTAGCATCCCTAAGCACAAAATTCTCGAGAAGATCAGAGTTCAGTAAGCATTCAGTTTTGTGCAACAGCCCCTTCATATTTTAAAGATGCCAGTCATCTAAGTTCACATCTCTGATGCAGATGTAAAGGTGTTCACAAATAACACTTCAGGTTAAATTATTATCTTCGTAAGGAGAAAATTCTCCTTTAGGAAAAAAATCTTATCCTAAAGTAAAAAAAAAGTATTCTCCAAGTGCCATTTACCTGGACCAAAATACATTTCTCTAGAATGAAATGTGACACACACAAAAAAGAGTAGGAATCCAATCTAAAATAAATGTCTATTTTCACTCAGCCTCCTGATACATTGGTATCCAGTCCACCAAAACCTCCATGCTTTCACATGGAGCACAGACACATCATCTGCAGATGAATTCATGTGGTGATAAAACCGCATTTGTAGTCCGAATCTCAGTGATAACATACAATTAGTAGAGATTTTAAGTGAGAATTGATCTCAAGAATCTTTCCTATGAAAGATCCTATTTAAGATGCTATTTAAAATGCTCAGTTACATTTTCTCAGAATAGGACTGAAGAAAAAACTCTGGTTGGTACGAGCAATATTCCCCTACCAAACTTGTGACTACTACACAAAGTGGAAAAAAAAAAAAATTACAAAACCCACACAAATCAACTCTGATTCTTTAATGCTGTCATAAAACAAGCTGTTAAATCACACAAACATTCCCTTAGAAAGCCATCAAAAAACTCCCTCTGATCAGTTTGCTACATGAAATGAAAGGGAGGAAAAAAAAAGCAGAAACCTTTAAAATTTTGACCTATTTTACAGCTGAGTTCACAGCACAAGTCAGCTAGAGAGGAAATGAGTTTTTACATGGTTCCAGTTTTATGTGAAAAGATAGATAAGTTGCTGATTGCATCAGTAGTTGTGTTTGTCATTTAATCAAATGAGAAATTAGAAGCTAAACTTGGTGATTCAGCTGCTACTGAATATATTATCTCTTCTTGATATAATCACAGAGAATTTCACTTCAAATTAACTCTTGCAATCCAATTAATGCCTTTTATAAACCTGAACAAACATCTTCTTCTCAAAGATAGGCACATTTCTGTCCCATTTTTCATTTGAGCAATCTTTGCATGAAAAGAGGCATCTTGTGTTTTAGAGGTCACCTGCTCCTGCTGTTTGTTCTGCCCCTGAAGTCATAATCTTCTGCCTGTGACATCACAATTAGTTTCCACAGAGCTGATTATAGCCACAAACCAAGAATTATGACTTCAGGTGAGGGAGAAGCAGCAGGAACAGATGAGCTCCTGAGGAAAATGTTCCCTGTTCATGACTGTATCCTTAGAAACAAAGTGCAGAAAGTAGAAGTTGTGCTCAATTTAAAGCAAAACACCTTATGTGAGATGGCAATAATTGTTAGGAAATGCCTGTTGGTCATACGCATGCAATTATTTTCCAGATAAGTGCTGAAAAGCAAGACATGGGAAATATTCAATAGATAATACCAAGGTTCCCAGAACTACATTTAGCTTAGACTTACAAGCCCCAGATTGTCTCATTATGTATTACCCATAGCAAACAGTAGATAAACAGTGCACTTCACAATACAAGTAAAGATATTGCACCAAAGCATTTATAATCTGGGTTGAATGAGAACAAGCAGAACTGTAAACAGGACTAGAGTACAAGATGCCAGGGCAGAAGAAAACAAATAATAATATAACACTGTGGGAGGCTAATGTATGTATCTTGAAACTAACAAATGTACATTTTAGCATGAGTTATTATTTGCTCTGTGTTTAAGAAAAGGGTTATTTTTTATTGCCTGTCAACTTTAACCTATTGAGAGAAGCAGTGTTTTCTGTCTAATGGTGACAGCAAGGGGCTTTTGGACTCCACCATTTACTTGCTGAATTACTTTAAATAAGTCACTCAATGCATCCAGATCTCATTAACTGTTCTGTGAAATGCAGTGCTGCAGCCGTTACTGTAATAAGGACTTTTTAGATTTTCAGAGGTCTGCAGGTTCTGAATGTCAGAAATATCCATATCTGTTTGTCATCTAATAATTCTCTCACTACAAATATATGCATGAAGGCTTTGGGCCAGATTCTCACCTACTGCAAGTTATAGCCAGTAAGTTGTAACCAGTGTGCCTGCTAACGTCAAGGATAGAAACTCCACAGACAAAAATGTGACAATTACATTGTAATGGAAATAAAAAATGAAAAAAATCATTTTCTCTTCTCGTTTTGGATCAAGAAATACATTTCAAAGACATCAGAAATTATACTTCTTGGCAATAAATTAATTATTTTCAAAAAACACTGTTGCTCAAGGAAACAGAAAAAAAAATCCCCTTTAGTGACATTGAAAATAATAAGCTTTTTAAAGCTGTTAAAGTTTGCTGTGTTGACAATGTACTTTGAAACCTGAAAAAGCCTTCATTTTGACACTGCTGAATTACAGTATCTGTGCTCAAAAGCTTTCCAGGTATTAATATTTCATAAATTATAATTAATCTTTTTAAGTCTTACCTTGATGAAAGAAGTCAAGCAGCTAAGATTAGGTCCTTAGTCTTTAAAATTTCCACTTGCCCTGAGGATATTCCACTGGGCTCCACTCTCAGCCCCCTATTGATTTTAATTTATATAAATGATCTGTTGCCTCTCTCACACTACCGTAGGGGTGCCATGCACATTGGCAAATTAGAGACAGGCTGGTGGTAATGAATTACTAGGCAGACACTTTCCACACGGGCTGCTGCTAACACTGATTTAATTATTTCTTCAAGAAGTTAAAATTCAGGCTTAACTTCAAGTCTTGTCCAGGCTGTGGCTGGATGGCTAAGGGAAGTAATTCCTATCAGGGCTTATCTGACTATGAATCATAGTTAAAGGAAGAAGAAAATAAGTAGACTAGTAACTAGTTTGACTAATAATAATGAAGTACCTAATCTAAGTGGAACTAGTTCAGAAAATGTGAAAAAGACCTGAAGTCAGTGCTAAGGTGCACTAGGTTGAAACAAGAAACTAATTGCAGCTTTTTGGCTACTTCTGACATTCAGAAATATGACATTTTCGTTTCTCCCTGATTACTTCTGGGCAGGAGGCCTGTACATTTAAATCTTCCCTGTGTCTCTGAAAACATAGGTGGCATGTAATGTTTATTGAAGTTCTCATCAAACTAATGAAATTTAACTTGGTCAAGCTGCTTTCCTTCTCAGTGGATCTGATAGCTAGATCTGCAAGAGCTCTGTGTGAGGTGAACTGGATTACAACTGAGGTCAACCCCTCTTCCCAAGGGCTTAAAAGTATTACTCTAAATTCTCATGCTCTGCTATTGCACATAGCAACTTGTAGTTTCATCTTTAGCTGCTCTGAAGTTTGCGGTGGAGTGTCTTGAGTCCATAATTTCTGGTGGCACACAAAAAGTGGTGACTTCTGAATTAGTGCAGGTTGGCCTCAGCCATGTGACTCCATAGTCCATCAAAAGAAGTTAATATTTAATAGTGAAAATATCCACTGTACCATTTGAGCTGCTGCTTGGGTCTCAGCTAGAGGCCAGCACACCTGGGACAATGCAATGCTGTTCAAGCAGAGGGCTCAGCTGAAAATCCATCAAGTGTTTAGAAGTTTATGAGGAATTACAGAGAAAGAGCTGGTAAGAAATCCTTCTTAAGATGTAGGAAAAGTGTCTTTGCAAACTCCACTGACTAACCTGGTCAGCATAAGGAGACTGTTGAGAAAGCTCAAAGATGGTTAATGATATCTAAATTCAAACCTTTACAAAGATAAGAAGACAGATTGTTCTCAAGGGATTATAAACTAGGAAGCACTGGATAGGATACTTCCTAAATGCATCCAGAAGTCAGGTTAAGAAAGGCTATTTTGAAGTTCTACCACTTTCACAGTTGAAAGATCCTGGAATGTAGTGTTTCTTGAAGGCAATGTCTTAAGGAGTCTTTTTTATTAGTGTTTTCTGCATATTAATACTTAGAGACAGAAAAAAAAAAGGCAGATATCAAAGGAGAAAATCTGAAAAGAACAGGGGTGTTTCTCAATATGTCCATCTCTTGTTGAATATGCAGATGCTCCAACTTTATACATAACCATGACAATCCCTAATATCTCATGATGCCCACTGTGGAGAAAAGGCTCCCCCTACAAGATCACCTCTTCAAACTCCAGTTGTGCATCTCCTTCTTGTCACAACCCACACTGTCACTGCATGTGCTGGATACTCTCTGCTCATCTCTTTCTAGACAAGGCAGAGTTATGACACTGTGGAGAAAGTTCTGCCAGCGTTAAATCAGGTTTAACTACTGTTGTTTCCATCTTCCCATCCTGAAGTCACTCCCACTCTTACAAATGTTTGTTTTTTATATTGAATTTCATTTCATTTCATTTCATTTCATTTCATTTCATTTCATTTCATACTTCAGCAGACTATTTGCTTTTGGCAGCAATTTTGTTACTGTTCAATCAGGTTGATGGTCATCTTGAGTGATTGTCACCATTGCTGATTTTCTCATGACATTATCAATTTTGGCTAAAATCCTCTTATTCAGTTTGTTCATCAACAGTTTATACTCGCACTCTTCCCTTAGTACCTGCTGTTATCCAGGCTGTGTCACCACAGGGATGACATTTGGACTGCCCCAAAGTACTAAACTCCTGAGTGTTCCCAGGCCTTCTTTCTGATCTTGCAGTACAGATCCCGTCGTGTCTCACTGGCACTGGTATTTGCCCTCTACACCATAAACCTTTGTGATCTATGCTATAGCTTTATTTGATAAACCAGAAGATTCATCCTTCATAGGAAGCATTGGATTTTCCTTTTGATTTCCTCATCTGTATTGGCCTTTCCTGGGTAACCCAAAATATTACTGTATTCTAATAGATATGTTTTTGGACTCCAGGCTTTTCTCTTTATTTTGTCCTTGCTCACTTTTGGTTGTTGTGTGGGAGAGTTTTTGTAATTGTCTTGTGTCAGGTTCTTTTTTCTCTCTCTCTCAGTTATCTCTCTGCACCCATAGTCAGGAGGAAGGGAAGGGCTGCCACCATGTTTGTCTTCCCATACACAGGTGTCTGTGGAGTATGCCAGCTTTTTTTTTGTCATTTTTAATGTCTCCTCATTCCCAGGGAGCCCATGAGCTTTCAGAAACTTTGTAACTAGTGATTATTACTAGTCTTCTCTTGCCTGTTGCTATTTTGGTTTTTTGAGTAAATATGGGGTTTTATATCTACTCATATTCATCTCTCCCTACTGGTGGAAAGGCATTGGCTAAAATTAAGGGGAGGTAAATCAGTTCAGAGAATCTGTCTCTTAAATTGTCTTAAACCAAGACATGTACCCAATGCTATTATTTTTATCTGGAGAAACTAGAAAACTGAAAGTTTAATACTTCAGAATAAGCAGCAAAACTGTGGAGTGCCTTTCCTGAGTCAGAAATTAATAAAATGAGGAATGGTATTCTGTGCTCTGCCAATGCCAAGGGATTTATATTCCAAAGATTTAATTTCAGTAATGTCATGTAGGTCTTGAGCAGACATTTCACACCACTCATCACTTTCAGAGACAGAGAAGCTGCAGTACATCAATGTCTTTACTGACAGCACTGACATATAGTGAATGAAGTCCCCCATGTTTATCCTTAAGGATGTCAGTTTTATTTCTCCATTTCTAAGTATTCAGGCTTGTTTGTGGGTTACAAGAGCAATATGTTTGATTGCATGGAGATGCCTTTAAACCCAGGGACCCAGCGTTATAAGAGGGATCCTGGATCATTGAGTGCAGTCTCTCCAGTGTGGATGAGATGTAAACAATTTAGCAGACTTCAGATATCATTCAGGCTCCACTTTAAAGACAGGTTTTCCTCTCACCACATCAATTAAGAGGTTGGGTTCTTCTGCTTTCCAGATACTTTTTTCCTAGTTTTAATTATTCTTTTAGTTTACAATCTGAATGTTTGCACCCATCGCCACTTTATATCCATTTCTTCCTATGGCAGCATTATTTTTCAGATAGAGATTTTTTTTCTAGGACATATCAGATTGATGTATTTTTAAAGTGCAAAGATTTTTCCACATCAACTTTAATTTTCTGCCCTTCAGTTTTCCCAATCATAAGACAAATTTTCCAGCTTTTTAGTTACCAACATAGGCCTTTTAAATCTATCTATTAAACAAAAACAGTAACTGTTTTTATTTAGTACTTCAGCATAGCAGACACATTATAAATGAGCTTCTTTATGAAGTCTCACATGTGACAGTGTCGCCTGGAAATATATCCTCTGGTACAAGGGTCACATTGGCTTTTCCCACAGCCACAGCACTTCACTGTCTGTACTCATATTGTGAATACATAGTCTTTTAAGCAGATGTAATTCCTAGTTGACAAATTTCAAGCTTTGATATAAATTTATCTTTAAAACAAATCTTTTCTCTTTCTTTGTGGCAGATAGATTCTGTAAGACACACGCTTCCAAAGCAAGATCCTTTATGATACCATGCCTAGTAAATGGATTGTTTGGTTAGTTGGTTTTTAAAAATTTTCTGTTTTATAACAGCAGTCTGCTGAATATTTTTGACAAAAAGATGCTCCACCTCTACAAGGTTTCTTTAAGTTCTTCTGCTTTTCATCTTTTGTTTCTCTGTGTTTCTTGAACCTTCTCAGACCTATCAGTACTTTCAAATTCTGCTGGGGTGCCCTCACTGCCACATCATGAGTCTTGTCTGGCTGATACATTTCAGAGTAAGAACTTTAGGAGGATACAAGCAAAACATGCAGAAAAGGGTGAGACAAGCAAGACAGGATTCTCAGGGAAGTGTTCAGTCTTCTAATTAATTTCAGCAAGAAAAATAATTGGACATGCAGTCAAGTAGAGGAAGACAGAAAGCATGTATCAGAGAAGGAAAACATGAGACAAAAAGGATATTCTAATATTCTGAAAAGTCAAATATTTTTAAAGAAATTTTCCAATAACAACCAAAAATAATTACAATATTGGAAAATTGGGAAATATTTTGTCATGTGTTTGAAGAACTCTTAAATTTATGTCAATAAATATTCATAAAACAATGTTATCATTAGTATATTTAAACAGAACTAATTTTTGATATTTTAAATATTTTTGTGACAAAGAAATTGTCCCTTCAAAACAAAATTAACTTTTCTGATATCAGAAAAAAAACCTCAAACCCTCATAAGTCTTAGTTAATTGATCAAATCTCTCAAATAATTAATATACTGCAATAGATTGAAAAATACTATCAAGAAATACTAACTCTAAAATTTAAAAAAAAATAGAGAAAAAATCATAACTGAAGAGATTTTTTAAAAAATCTGATATCAGCCAATCCATCATTCTTTGTGAATTATCCATCCCCCTTTCATTGTGAGGGACAGATCTACTGGCAGATGAGGAATGATTCCAACCCAGTTTCTCTGTCTGGACTAGAAGGAAGTTTAAACAGAGAGCTGTAGTGAATCTTCATGATTCTTACATGTGATGCAAGAATCATAAATCACTTAGTAGGAAAAAGAAACTATCTGTCCTATGAACTCTAGTGAGCATTATAAAGCTGGAGTTTCTAGATAAAAATCAAGGACAGTTACGTAGCAGCAACCCTAAGGATCCACAATCTTTGTTTTCATCATGATTTTATCAATGTATATTTCTGACATCTAATTATTTCTAATTCAACTTCTTGAGCTCTGTATCACTCGCCCACCTTGAAACATGAGTAGTTTTGATCCCACTCCCACTACCTTGTTAGTGTTTGCATAAATGCCCTATTCATATCCTTTGTGAGTATATTTTGTCAAATGCATCATGCTGAAGCAATTGGGGTTCTTTTGCTAGTTTGACAGGGAATTAATCAGAATTGTAGAAACAAAGTTTAGTTTTGCATTTCTGTTTATTTTCACTCAGTTGAAGACCTTAAGAGTGAGTATATCTCTAAACTGAGCACTCTTACCAGTGCTGTATTAAGTCCCATGAAAACAGTATAGGAAAGCTTGAAGAATTCATTTAGCATCATAGAGAAATTTAGCTATCACAGCTGGAACAAAGTTTCTTTCATCATTATTTGCCTTCCCAAAGGACAAAAATACTCAAATATACCAATGAATCCCTCATATTTCATGTAGTGCTTTATCTTGCTTAGCAACATTCAGTAAGAATATCTGTCATGACTGTCATATAACATATAATTAAGCCTTAAAGTCTGTCTGATTTGATGGGTTACTCTGATTATTCCTGCTGTTTCATGTATTATGCTTACATCAACAAAGGAATCTAATGTATTCAGTTAGAACTGAGATGAAATTGGGCTAACTAAATGGAATAAAAGTTTGAAGTAAGGAAATTGAGATCTGGCAAAACCAGGAAATGAAAAAGTGCACAAAATGCTCGCAGTAATAAAATTGTGTTCAGCTCCAGAGCTGTGCTGTACTTACACTGCTACTAAAAGATACAAGATTAAGTATTTGGAATATTCCAGAGGAGATAGTCTATGCTTGATTTGATTTACAGATGTTTAAAGCAATTCAAAATTTTGATAAGAATCTTCATGTAGCACCACTGTTTGACTTACAATGAATAGGCATAATTTCAGTTCATGCAATCAGAATCATACTATATTCCGAGCTGGAAGGGATTGAAATAGAAGGTCTACAATTAAATACGGTATCTAAAATACTACTAATTGTAACCTATTACTTCATAATTACTTACAGATTACTACAACTGGAAATCCCAGTAAAGGAGGTAAAATTAATTCTATTTTTTCCCCTCAAACTTTGGGATAAAGTGACCTGCAGATATAGATTGTTTTCTCAAGTTTATCTTTTTTATTTCAAAATTTAATGCACAGGAAAATAACCTGTCAAATCCAAGAAGAGAATGAAAATTACTTTCAGTATTTCAACAGTTTCATCCTAGGTGGCATAAAGACAATTAAATATGCACTTAAAAGCAGATTTCCAGTTTTACTGGAAAGCAGAGAGAAGACTCCACTTGCAGATGCTAGACACTATATTAAGTTTTTGCCTTAGTGTACTACAATATAAATAAAAAAGTTTATGTAATTGGAAATTTCAATTTATTTTTTTTAAAGTTTGTTTAGTTTCATTTTGCATTGATGAATGTATTTCTCCTTTTGTTTACAATGGTTCAGCAAGTGCAATCCAAAATTATATGTCTTAGTTATTCATACTCAGGCAAAATGAATTAATCTCAGTTCTTTGTTGATTTAAAGATTTCAGAGGAGTAGCAGAATTATTGCAGACCTTTCTCTTGTAGTAGCAGCCACATTAAGCTACCAGTGTCCAAGTGAATGCCAGGATTTTCCTGCCACATTATATACAGAAGCTGTACTGAATATAAACAATTCAAACTGCTTGACAAAAAAAAAAAAAAAAAAAAAGACAAGAAATGTTAAGCAAAAAGACTGCTATCTTAATTGCCTACTTTTAAATATTAAGCTTCCTTAGTTTGAGTTATACTGAGAGTATTTAGAATAAGTCAGGTCTAATTATGTTCCATTTTCCTAACAGCCATTTTATCCTGACAGCATTTGCATGCAAGGGGATCAGAAGGACAAATGGTTTCACTTATTTATACAACTTGATGGAACTTTCCACATCTCACATCACGTTTCATAGCATTTCTTAAGAAGTGGGAAGATAAAACCTTGAAATATGTTTTTTCATAATTTCACCAGTCAAAGTTTTCACAAACTTGAGGCTTTACAGATTAGAATGTAAGTACATGTGCACACCAAATGGAGCAGCTGTGATCAGATGAAGATGTTTAAATTCTTTATAAATATATCCATATATAAAATACTTTAAAATTTTGTTATAATGTACTAAAAGCTCTTGATTTGATCACAGATATTCCATGAAAGGCAGCATGTTCCTCTTTGGAAATGTATAGATATAGTACTCCACACATACAACATTTATATGTACAAACACATATAACATAAAATTCATTACTCAGAGGAGGTAGAACAGTGATGTACACCACCAATAGCACATAGGTGAAGCTGGACTGATGCCAGGGCAAAATGGTGAAGACATATATTCTATTCACAATGCTTTGGAAACTTTTGTATTTTATGTTCAGTGTTTCTGTCCATGGTAGTAATATTATCTCTGATATTTCAGTACAGATAATGATCCTACCATGCCCTGGCTGTCTAAACTTTAAAAGGTAGAAACTCGTGTTTTAACAGCATTCTGGGAGAAAAAAAAGAAAAAATCAAAATGTCATTGTTCTGCAGCATTTATCATTTTCAAGCCCCTATCTCAGGAATACAGATAGAATAAGTCCCATCAGGAAAACTTTTGATACAGGTTTTGAGAAATTCAGCAAAAGTGGGATTCATCTCATCTCGACTTAGGTGTAAAAAAAAGACAGGTTTAATTAAGTCATGGAGTCAGTGAAGAACAAATGACTCCCAGTCAGTGTTCCTTTATTAAGGATAATGAATTACTCTCTCTTGAAAAGTACTATGGCAAAGTCTGTACAGGCTTAAGATCAAGATCAAATGAAAGTTCATGGTCCCTGAAAATGGCAAGCCCAAATTTTTTCATAGTTTGAAGATTCTCATCTACCATGAGATCCCCTTTGTATTTATTATTGTGAGAAGCTGGAAACAAAATTATTTCCAAGATTTTCAAAAATCATTATATATTTTAAGAATGTGATTTTTTATTTTCTTCTCTAATGACCTGATTTATCATGAATATTATAATGGTTCTTCTGCATAATCTTTTGCAAGCAGATATAAGTTCATTTCATATTTGATTGAAGGTAGATATGCATCAGTACAAAATAAGTCTCATGCTTAAAGCAATGCTACAGCTTAAAAACTTTCAGAGCTGCTGAGCACCAGGGTGAATATAAAGGAGAAATCCCTTTATAGGAAGTGCTAGCCAATGCAATATTGGTCATGTGGGAAATCACAGGGGGTACTAACATCATCAGGAGGAAAGAGAGAATGAAAGACAGTTAAGAAAAATTATGACTAAAGGATTTTTTTTTTAAGCTGTGGATTTTGCCACATCGTCTTAGCAGTCAGAATATTTCGTAAGAATAGCTGGTTTCACATATTTCAATTTCATAGAATGCAGTGTTTTGTGCGGTAAGGAACCTTTAAAGACCATCTAGTCCAACTACCCTGCAATGAGCATGGGCACCTTCCACTAGAACAGGCTGCTCAGAGCTTCATCCAGGTTGGTCTGGAACAATTCCAGGGATGGCTCAGCCACTAAGAACTTGTGCCATGGTTCATCATCCTCAGCATAAATATTTTTTCCTTTTGTTCCATCTGAATCTCCCCCATTTTAGCTTAAAACTGCTACCCCTGTCCTACTGTAATAGTCTTGCTAAAACGTCTGTTCCAATCTTTCTTGTAAGACTTCTTTAAGTACCCAAAAGACAAAATTAAGCCTCCCTGGGGCCTTCTCCTCTTCAGGGTGAACAACCTCAGCTTGCTTAGCTTTCCTCACAGGAGATGTTCCCATCCCTCTAACCATCTTCATGATTTTTCTGTGCTCACTCCAGCAAGTCAGCATCCTTCCTGTGCTGAGAGCCCCAGAGCTGAGTGTGGCTTGTGGGTCTCATCAGAGCAGAGCAGAGGAGCAGAATCCCCTCCCTTGCCCTGCTGCCCACACTGCTTTGGATGCAGCCCAGGATACAGCTGGGTTTTCTGGTGAGCTCACATTGCCAGCTCCTGTCCAGGATTTCATTTACCCCCAAGTTCTCACAAACTCCTCACAAATCAAACTTCATCCAGTACAATCTCTAGTACTAGATTTAGAATTGAGATCACAATTAGAGTAATCCTATGGGATGTAACAGGCCCTCAACATTAACTGGAACAGAATTAGTAATGCATTCCAGGAAGTTTTGAGCTTTTGGGAGAAACTGAAATCATTAATGGCCTAAACATTGCTAAAATCATTGAAGGACTTTTGCCCACTATAGCAAACTGCAAAGAAGCAGTTCATCTACGACCTCCCCCCAAATATGCCTACTAACTGGAATTTGGACCCTGATGGGAACTTCAGATAAGATAAAGGAGAGTACTGCTGTCCAATCATCTCAGGTCCGGGAAGAAGAATCCATAAGCTACACAGGAATAGAGACTGGAATTCTGGTGGCTCAAACACTGAAGCAGTGAGCTGCAAAGTGTCCTCCCAGGTGCAGAGGGAGAGCACAGCCAAAAGGCTTCAAGCTGGGTGTTGAACAAGGTAAGGAAAGAGGCAAATCCTTCGAGGCAACTTTGTCCTTACTCAGCTGAATTCAGCTGTGACAGCTGCAATCCTGGGGAATTACCTGAACACTCACACTGTCCTGAAGGTGCTCATCTCAGCTGATGGGCCATCATGAGCCATAATAGACTCAACTGCACTGAGTTTAATAGGCAGCTGTAATGACTTAAACCATCAAAGTCTCCAGAAGTATCCAATGGCTCACAGCATTACATCATCCAGTGTAAAAGTCTCTGCCCAGGGGTGGTACTGGGAGTTCCCACCTGACCCTGAGAGAATATAAACCAAAGGGTTTGTAGGGCTCCCCTGTCCTACCACCACAGAAACCACTGCTGCTTCAAAGAATCCAGATGCCACTTCTGACCAACAGATGTCAAAATTGCAATAACCAAGTGTGAAATCTAGGAGTGGTGAGCTCTTTCTACCCTTATCCTCTCTTTCTTCTACTTACAAGTATTTTCAATGTTATTTTTATATTGCTATATTACTATAAATAATAAAAACTTGCTTTCCTTTGCAATCAATTTGTTCTAAAATAGACACATATATATTTACAAAAATTGGTCATTCAGTGTCATTTCACTCTAATTCACACAAAGGTGTCTATTAACAAGAACCTCAATTACACTTGTCTTCTAAGGCAGGTCATAAGTTTTCCATAAGATTTTTCTGATTATTCTCTTCAGTTCTTATACTTCTCCTTATTGATGTTCTACTACTTAATATACAGACTTGCAGAAAATAGTGGTGTTATATTATCCATGCAGTAATAAAGATTTTGAGAGTATCTCCTAACTTTTTTTTACATGCTGTAGCTGCAATGGATAGTGTTGGGTATAGAGTAATTCTGGTTATTTGAATAGATTGTCTTAAAATTATATGCAAGGTACTCTAACATAAAATCAACTGACATGTTTTGATCACCCATAGGTGTTGTGACAAATTATGATGGAAAATACATTATTAATAAAAAAAGGTAGTAGATGCTAGTTTACTCAAAGGGTCTATTGAACATGTTAATGGGAGATGCAGCAAAGATATTTGCTAATGACATAGATAAAGAAAGGGACACATAAATGGATCTAGCATATGGTACTAGACAGAATAAACATCACAATAGATGCAGAGATGCATCAACAAGGATTTATGGTATTTTAGGGGCTTATGTTTAGGGTGTACTAAACCTAAAGTGTTGACAACACTGCAGTTGGGCACCTTTTCCCTGAAACTGCTTCCTTAACATTGGACCTTTCCTTCACCCAAAATCTATGATTATTTTCTATTATAAGTGTAGGTCTTCAGCTACAGTAGCCTTTGTGTAATCTATAATTAATGTGGTAAATCGCATTTGGACATCAGTTTAACAATTGTCATTGGACAAATCTAAGTTAGCAACTGGCATGATACAAAGCAAGAATAGTGTCGTGTGTTGTGGACCACCATCACTCCAGCACCACTTGTGTTTGCATGCTACCAATGAAGCTTGCAGCAGCTGCTGGTCCTACAGAGGCAATGAGTGTCTGTGCTTAATAGAGCATTGTATCTCAGATTGTCTGGCCATTAACAAACTTCTGTGTGCAGACACCAGATTAATAGAAGAACTGAAAGAAAATTTGCTTTCCTCCAAAGGATGGTACCTTTTGCCCAAAATGCCTGCTCTCTGTAGCATTGCAGCAGAACACAACATTGGTTCCTGGTTTCTTCAGGAACACATTCAACCTAAAATTTGTATATTTTAGTTGATTCTAATGCAGTCAGTTGGCAAAGCAGAGATAGCCAATATTACAGCAATACTGAGCTTTAAATCAGTTTTTCCAAACTAAAACATTACTAAGTTCTAATACTAGGAAGATGATATAACTCAAGATATAGTCATCTACACTCAGTTAAGCTTTGTTACTTTATATTTTAAGCACAAGAGAACAGAGCTGTTTGCTTTTCTTTATTTTAAACATCACAAAATATCTTCGTGCTGTCTGTGGTGTAAGAAAATCTTATATTTTTAGCCTGTTCTTTTCAAATGCTGTTCTTTCAATTTCTAGCTATAGATGTATAATCTGCCTAATTAAAATAGCTCAAATCATGTGAAATAAACACAGAAAAAATGATATTTTCCTGAAGTCATGCCTTCCTGCCTGTTTGTCAAACTATCCACTATTAAACAATACTGATAAACATTCAGATAATTTGTTCAGGCGCTGTATTAATAAAATATAGAGAATTGCTCTTCATCATTCATGGAGTTTCCAGATGGTATGAGTAGATTTGCTTAACTAGAATTTCATATGAATCTTTACAAATCAAAACCACTACTTTTCAAAATGATCCCTATACGCCTAACACACCATCTCAAACTCACACAGCTCTGGTAACAACTCTTCTTAGGCCTGACATTGGGTTCCAACTGTTTTCAGTTTTATGGCACAATTTTTCCCCACTTGGAATTTCTGAATTTTATAATGGTTTCCACAGATGATAAATCATTTAAAACCCAGTAAAATAATTTTTATTATAAAAAGTGTCCTAGAATTTAACAAATTCTGTCTCAGTTTTCCAGTCTTCATACCTGGCCAATCACCGTGGTTATCATTGCACTTATTTATTTCACGGCATCATAAGGCAGTATAAAGTTCATTTAAATTATCTTAGATGTCGTGCACGATATGAAAAAGTGATGCATATGCTAGGTATAAAAGGCACAGTTGCAGAATTTCATTCCATTTTAGCTTTTAAGTGGTTAACAAGGTTTCATTTGATATTAATAAAGTATCACCTTCCTAATGTAGACTTTTCAGGAAAGAGCATAATTCCTCAAAAATGGTCCAGAAAATCATTTGCACTTGCTATATAAAAATGAAGGCCATGAATGAGTGACTTATCTAATAAAAATAAAGATTTGTTCCAGCTTTTAAGTAGATGCACATGGTAGATAAGTGGTTTTCTCTTTGGCCATTACCCAGGGAATATCAGGGCTGGTAAAATACACAATGCATTTATTATTAGCTGCCAGAATAAAATGCTCAAAGACTGCCTACAAGTATTGCTGTAGATGCACTGTTGCCGACATGCAAAGGGGCCTCCAGACTAGGTGATTCACTATGAGGTCCAAAGCACCTTTATGGCCACCCTGGTCATATTACCATCCTCTTAGATTCTGAATTCAACATTTAGTTTACAAATCAAAATTTCTCCACATAATTTCAGCCAGAATCAAAGCTGGACTCCTTCTTCTTCTATTTATTTTTAAAATGAACCTATTATACTTGGGCCTGCCAGTGTCAATAATGTTTATTCTTTCAGGAGAAATATCTTTATATGTATATGTGTATGATTAACTGAATAGGGAGTGTGCCTCTATCTTTGTTTTCTGTCAAATAGCTCACTGATATAGCAAAGTCATACAAGTAACTGGGTATAAGAATGTACATTTCAGAGCTGGAAGTCTGAGTTCTGCCCTCATTTTATCAGAAATTTGTACTCTGTCATGATTAATAATTATTATAGCAACCTATGAGAGACACAATTATTCAACATGCCAATTAAAATGTGTAATTCCTCCAGACCCATTTTACAAATTAATCTCTATACACTTCTGCATAAATGTTTACAGGAACCAAAAAAATCTGGTATGTAAAATGTAAGCACTGAAAAGCTTTGGAAGGCCTATCCCACAAACTGTTACCCGTTCTCTGAATAATAGAGATAAAAGAATAGCAGGGATGTGTGCCTGTAGTTGCCCTACAGTCAAATCATAGGGTGAGACATTGTTCCCAGTGAAATTCATATCTCACTTTTCAAAATACTGTAAAAAAACATACAGATTATTATGGAGGGAATTGTATCATTTTGCTTTGAAAGTTGTGGCAGGCTTATATAAAAGTTCAGAATAACTGATCAAAATAATCCCCTTTACTTTAGATAAATTAATCTGTAGGCAGGAGGGGGACATTTTAACATATAAAAAAATGTGAGTAGAAAAATAATTCAGAAATAAACCTTGGGTCCTGAAATTTTAGTAGCACATAAGAATTCCGCTCAGGGTTAATTAAATGAACATATCTTGCTTGTACTCAAGTCTTATCAGTTGTCAGTGTATCTTTCTAATTGTCCTTTTTTCCTTTTTCTGTTTTATCTCTAATTTATGCTGAGAGTAGCCCTTTTGTCCCTCATTCAAATAAAAACCACACTCATACCAAAAGTCTTGAAGGAAAGCCTATATTTATGAACTACCTTATTCAATTTAAAGATGAAAGATTTTTACATTATCTTTAGATAAACATTCCAGTACAATTTCTGAGTTGGAGCAAGTCTGTATAGCTCCATTAATTTCAGTGAAGTAATGTCTCTTTAAGTCTACCAAGGATCTGGACTGCAGGTTTCTGTAAATTTGAATGATATTCCTCCTTGGGTCTTTGAACTTTATCTCAGACTACATAATTGTATAAACTTTACAAGTAACTCTTCTAAAGAAAAAAGAGGAATATTTTACTGAGGTTTACAAAAACGATGACATACCTTCAAGAACATGTAATTTAAAATAACTGATATAAAACATGTTTTAAATTATAGCAATGCTTTGTACAATGCTAAAACCCACAGTGCTCGGTTCTAGCTCTGAACAATCTTCAAAAAGACTTGTGGCTTTTAGAAAATAAATTAAAGATGGAAACTACCTAATTCACAGGGGGTGTTACAACATGCAAGACTAAGAAATTTTGAGTCTAAAGACATGGGGAGTAACTTCCATTGTTACATCAGGTTGTCATTTTCATCACAAAGCATCATTGCAGTCATCACTAGCATTTGCTCAAATCCCACCTTCAGTATATTAGCATATTATTATTTTCACAAATAAGAGATTTGCATTTTTTTTTAATCATACATGTGAATCTGCACATTTCTGGAAGTCCTGTGATTTTGCAGTACAAAAAGCAGGCTTTTTCCCCCTAAGTTCCCTATGGTTGTAAGCATATTATCATACATCCTATCCCTTACTAAGGAAGTGCCCTCAAATATTTTTTCCATTGTCAGTTTTCATTTCCTACCTTGATCCAGTGTAAAAGTACCAAAATTCTCATAAAACCCCAAACACCAGCCTCCAATACCTGCCTACCAAACACTGAATGAACAGTTTTAAATGTTAAGGAAAAATATTGTTTGTAAGTTTTAAACAGAACATTTGGTTAGGAATTATGCCTAGGTCTGCCAGCTAGAAACATTATATTTTTTTTTTCCAGGAGAGGGAATATTGGAAGCAGTGGTATCACATTTTTTACAATCCAAGATGCTAGGTGTCTGCAGGGGGTGTGTGATTAGCAGAAGCTTAAAGCTGTGCTCTGCCCTCGATCCACATGAGGAAGCAGCACTCACATCAAGAGCATACACAGACCTCAGGCAGTTTATAGCCTGTAGTTAGGAATGACATGAGAAACCTTTCTGAAAGTAATGTCAAACACACTGCAGAGGTATTGATTAACCTAATTTTTCTGTGCTTTTCCCTCTTGCTGCGGTGATAAACTGCACTATTACGAGCTGACACTATTACAAGCTGACACAAAGCCTGAAACTGCATTTAGAGTAATGAATGACTTTTCACGACACAAAAGGGGCAAACCAAAGTAGCATTTAACCTGAATTAGTGACGAGTACAGTAAATTGTCAGGTAATGTGTTTCTCCTAAACTGCTGCTCCTCCCTTGAAGAATGATCCCTTTTGCCCTCTCTTCCCTGTTCCTTCGACTTGCATTTCAGGAACAGAAATTCTACCAGAATCACCAAAACAGTGAGTTTTAACAGTTGTTCACATGGTTTAGGATCAATTACCAGATCATGACTGCTGTCAGCTGCTGCCAAGAAATGTCCAACACAAGTTATTCCCCTCTGCTTCTTCCCCTCTGTCATCAGGTAAGATTAAAAAAAAATAAAAGTATTTCAATACATGATTAACATAATAAATGCAAACACTTTGTAAAATACAACCAGCCTGTGAAGAGAAATTAAAGAGTTCCAGAGGGAAATGGTACTAGTCTCTATTAGGACAAGGTTATCCTGCTCTGACAACTGCAGCCTATAAAGTTCTTTCTCCTTGCCTTTCCTTCCCTTATTTCAATGACAAAGCACATTTCCAGGTTACTAATCCTCAAGAGTTAATGAGAATTCTCAGAAATGATATATTGTGACCTGGAGTATGATGAGGTGAATACTACTGACTGATTTATTATTTAATGATACTTAGGATGCTGGTACACTAGGCAGTTGAAGAGACACTAGAGAAAAACAGGACCAGAATAGACAGCAGAAGCTATTCATAATTATTCAAATAATTGATTACTTATGCAATGCCTAGATTGGACATTGTAAAAAAAAAAAAAGTTAAAAATTAATTCAGGATTTCTAAGCATAATATTTTATATATTTTAAAATTATTACACTTTTCAATTAATGAGTGAACTTGTCAGTTTCAGAGGAATTTAGGAGCAGGGGTGAATAATGAAAATTAATATGAAAATAACTACTGGAACTCTATTCTGGAAGGCTAAAGTGACTCCTCCGCTGGCATGCCTCTTTACTTCTCCAAGAGTCAAAAACTCTTTAATTTTGTGATTGCAGGGCCTAAAACAGCCTCCAGCTATCATTTCCTTCCTAGCAGCTGGAACAGAGCTGTGTCTTGTGCTCAGTATGAGAATCATGTTGATAACACACTGCTAGTTTAGTGGCTGTTGTGCAATGCTTACCATAAGACAAGAACTTTTCACTTACCCATGCTCTGCTAGCAAGCACAAGAAGTTCAATAATATATTTCAGGTATTAAACAGTTTTATCTGCATCCAGGTAGTTTACCTTTTTCCAGTTCTCCCCATCCACTGGTGGCAGCAGGGTGAGTGAGCAGCAGGGTGAGTGGTGTTTAACTACCATCTGGAGTTAAACCACAAATCCTATTTGGCACTCAGTGTGGCAGGCTTAAGGGGTGAGAGCAGGTTCTACTGAGCACTCCTTGGCTCTCTAGTCACCAAACGAGTGGCTGCATGGGAATCAGGGAGTGTCAGATGGTGCTCCTTGCAGGAAAGATCAGCACCTTTTGCTCTTCAGCCCTGAGCAACCCCACAACAGAAGGGTCCTCCAAGAGACAGGCAAGGCAGACAGCTGCTCAATTTCCTCCATCTCCAAGGCAGCTGTACTGAAAGCCTACCAGCACCTTTTTTGGGTCTTTGAAATACTCTCTCCTGAGACAGTCAGTGCCAAGGATGCACAGAGCCTCTGGGCAACTCACAGTGCGTGCCTTTGTCATTCATTCCCAGTGAGGCTGGCTTGGGTCTCCAGTGCAGCCAGCTGGAGGGAATCCACTGACATGCCACAGGAGTACAAAGTTGTCACAGATCTGGTGCATGATGTATCCTAATCCCATCAAGCTGTAAAGGGGTAGAATACATCTGTATTTCTGGAGCGACTTCATTTCTTCATTTAATGTTTTTAATAAAGTATGGTATCTATTAAAGAATAATATCTGTTGAATGTATTTAATCTCCAATTGTTACTTAAATTTATTAAGTCCTTATAAGTTTCTTTTATAATCAGTCAACTAAATGATAATTTATATCTTTCCTTCACACCTCTTGAGTTTTAAATAATGGACATTCAATGAGCAATATGTTATAGAGAAAGATAGCAGAATTTTCTGGTTAACCTTGTCACATTAGCAGCTGAAAACGATGTTAAAGGGCTTGTAGGACTACATGCAAACTTTGTTTAACCTCTCTAAATGTCTTTCACCAAATCCAAATAATTAAAAGACAAAAAAACGACTTTTTGCCATTCAGTTCCCAAAGTCTTGGCAAAGTGAGAATGTTCCCTTCAGGAAATTTCCTTTGTGTTTTTAACAAGTGAGTTTTATTTAAGCGCCTAAAACTTCGTAAGACACTTGACACTATGCAAAAGGTGCTGCACTTCAAATAAGAGAAGTAATTTAATCAAAATGCATTTCACATTTCCTGTAAATTGGTAGACATGTTAGCAAGCTTACATTTATTTTTTAGTGAACCTCAATTTTGATGGAATGTCCCCTAAATTAAATGTTAAGGAACAGAAATAAATAAATGGAACTCAGTTTAAGACCAATTTTGGAATATTTTCTTCACAGCCTTTCTGTCTGAACCGAATAGCACCAACAAGTCTTCTTAGCATTCCTTTACATATTATTACAATTCATTTGCTTGTCCTTTCTAAAACCAGTAGTACTTAAAGAATAGTACTTTTAGGTTTTAGTACTTAAAGAATATCTCTGAATTCATTCTCATTTCCAAAAAATGCCTGCTGTTCATTGGCATTTATATTTCTAATAAAAATTGACATTCAAATTTAAAAAATAGTTTAAATATATCTTTCTCAGCATTTCCAAATATAAGGAACTTATCCAGCCTTTCTGTTTGTCTGTGTATAAGCCAGTGTGTGGGAGTGAAGTTTCAAAATCAAGTCTAAGCCAATGGTCTGTCTTCTGTATAGAGATTTAAACCAGGCTGAAAAACTGTCTTTCAATAGCATTCAGATAGAAAGTTCCAAGGTCTGGTCACACATGCAAATATTGAAAGTATTGCTTTTATAAAAGTACTTATTTCTAAAATAAATTTTAATTTGAGTAGGGAGCAAAGTATCACATCCAAAGGCTGCCATCATCATACAGTGAAATTACATGATTTTATTTACTATTCAGATTTCTGGGAAATGTTTTAAATTATCTTCTAACCCATGACTTCAGAATTCTCCCTATGTATTGATTTAATGGTGAGACTTGTACACTGATGTTAAGGATTATGACTATGCCATGAAGAACATAGTATCTGTAAAACCTGGATAGATCAGACATCTTCTGCAATGTTAACCAGTCTGTGTTTCCAGATGCAGGATAAAGCTTCTCTACAACACAAGAAAGATTAAACATGTTCTCAGTGTCATTGAAATATACAAGCAGGACTTTCTCCGATGAGATGTCTCAGCAGTTAGTCATCCACAGCCCAACCTTAAGTATGAGAGTTTTTTCCTCATGCTTTATTCTATATTCCAAGTTACAACAGTGAAATTATTTTAAGCTACTATAAATGGAAAGAATTGTTCTCATGAGGTTTATGATTAGAATTTTTCTGTTTTCAAAATGGATCATAAATAGAAAATTTCTGGATTATGCTGGCAATTAAAAATATGAGGTACAGATTTGAATACTCCTGTCATTGGGGATTTGGTCAATTTCATCAAAGAGAGAACAAATTTAAAATTCAAGCCTCTTGTAATGGTCATGTATCTTAAATTGCATATGATTACAAGACTAAAAATAAGAAAGACAACGTTTCCATTTCTTAAGTATTGCATTCTTACTGCAGATCTACATTATTAATAATTTAAAAGTTAACATGATTTATAAATTTTGATGGTACTTCTTTTCCTGTAGGATGCTGAAGTGTCCTGTGAACTGAATTAAAAAAAAAAAAAAACAACTTCTGAGTCATTAAGTAAAATATTCTACTGACAGTACAAAAGCAAGAGGAAAAAACATGCAGTAAGAGCAATAGGAGTAATGGAAGACAGGGAAATTGGTTTAAATAGGTTAAAAAATGACTTGCAATTACCCTGAAAATCACAGTGAACATTTGAATCTGAACATTTTTGCATTTTAAAGGTTTCTGTACTAACCTCACTCCTATCAGCCTCTGTTTTCAATTTTCACCTGCCATAAATTCTTTACTCTGGTCAGGATGTGAAATAAAATTATAAAAGACTGCGTTCTTATACAGCACTTTGAATTCAGTGGACTAAAAAGCATTTCAATAAGGTACCCAATATCATTATTCCTTAGGAAAGAAAGAGTTTCAGCTCTAGAAAACATCCACATTTCCTGAGGATTCCATCTGACCATTATTTTGTAAAGGGACATAGAGGATGGAAAAAAGTTTTGCAGTTTTCAGTGCCTGGGGAAACAATCTTTTGCTAACTCTGGGTTTTACCTGAAACAGATTAGAAATTCTATGGAAGAAAATGTTGAAAATGCACTTTTAAAATATCATCTCACCAAATAAATTGCTTAGGAAATTGTTAATATATTGTGAGTTCAGAGATACAAAAAAGAAGCTGTTTTAATTTTCTCTCAAATAAATCAACATTTTCAAGTGTGTCTTGCTTATGGCAACTAATAACTGATAAACTTTCTGGTATACAACATGATAAAATGGAAGTAAATTTACTTGCATAAGTTTATCTCAGTAGGGATTTATGTGCTTTGTTTCCTTTGAATTTTTCTGTCATAGCATTAAAGTTACCATAATTCTCTTTGGAGCAGAAGACATGGAATTACTGATAAGGAATTTTCCTCTTCTTTTCATTCTTATAACTAAAATTCAGAGTAAAGAACAGTTTCGTGTAACTTGCCAGATCACAAAAATTTCATTAACACTTTCAGTAGTTTAAAAACCTTCATTTACTTTAAATGGAAATATAGTAGAGGGGTCAAATGATTTTGAAAATATGTAAAAATAGCAGATATTATCATGGTTTTTAAAAGATATATATATGACAAACCTTGTCACATAATGTCTTAATTAGAAAAAAATTACCAAGATGATTTTGTGTGTGCTTTCAAAATCATGAAGTTACATTTGCTGTCTTTTTAGGGTAGATAACATGCTGTGAATACTTTATCTTTCTGCTATAAGAAGAAAAACTGTAAACACAGCACTCTAATATGATGAGAAAAAGGACCAGAATACCTTGCAAAATTATTTGGTGCAGGTGTGCAGTACAGTTGGCAACTTTAAACCTAAAAACAGCTTCTAACTTCAGCAGCATTAAATTACCTTTCAAAGTGTGATGCTTCGCAAACTACAAAACTTAACTCTATTAACATAGCATGGTATTTGCTTTATACTTAAGAAGCATTTCAAAATGTATGAAAGGTTCAGCCCATGACAGAGAAGCACTTTAAGTCTGTGGTCTTGAAATACTTTGTCTTTGTATTTGCATAGCATTGACACATCTATGGCATCACACCAAGTTGCTTTCAGGTGTTAAGAACATGGACACAAAAAAAGCTTTAAATTAACAGGCTAATCTGATAATTCAGATTTGAATCTGATGTTTTTCTTTACATGTACTGTGACAGCTCAGGACCTTTGTCATTCAAATAAATTTCTGTAGTTTTCAATGATTTATAAACTTTTTCTAGCTGTTTCCTTTTTGTCCCTGGAAGCAACATATGCCATTAGAATCTGTGTATGCCTTTAGCTATGGATGCTGCAAATAACTGTGCATGTGTGTCTGTGTCAACACCAGCTGTGTAATTCTGCCCCAGCTACTCCTCACCTCCATCCACCTTGACAACCTTGTTTATAGGTGCCAGACAAAGATACAGAAATTGACAGCTTTTGGAAAAAAGAATACAAATAAGTTTTTCACCAGTGAAATAAGAGTTGACCAACAATGATGAAAACATAGAAGACCAAAATTGCCTTATTTCTGTACAAAGATTAATCAAAAGCATTTCTTAATTTTTCTTTATGGAGGTCTAGCAGTATTAATAAAAACAATTCCAAATCCTTTTTCCTTATACATATATGAACTTCATATTTTTCAGATAATTTTGTCAATAAGGTATTTCTAACCAGTTCAAACCTGTTTCCAAAAACAGACACACAAAACCCCCCATTGTAGGTAAGACCCATGAAGGAACACTGGCTATATAAGTATCCACCTTTGTCCACCTTTGTCTGCCTTAAGTATAGCACAACATTGTTTTCTAAGCTTGTTCCTCTGTAGCATACTCAAGTTAGATTCCTAAAAGTGCAGTAATTTTTGCGTCTGTGAGAATATCTCCTGACTGTCAAAATTTTTTTCATTAGTTAACAGGTATGAAATAGATCTTCTTAAAAGTTGAAATCCTCTGGGAACTCTTAACACTCCAGGAACCCAGGCAATGCAGCTGCAATCTTGGAATTCTTCCTTGGAGTGAAGGCCATCAGTATCATCATTAACTCATTTTAAGAAGAGCTGTAAAATGATCAAAATTCAGTCAAGTATCATGAACAGCACCAGTCTCCTAATTTGACATACAAACAGTGAAAAAATCACTCTGTCTCCTCTATAGGTGTCAAGTTGTTATCATAGAAGTGTGAGAGGCTGGTCATTCAGACCAGTTTGGTTTCTGAAACTAAATGTTGTTGGGAGTCTGTTTATCAAAATAAGTACCTGTATATGAAATTTCCTCAATATCCTTTTTTGCAGCTGTATTTTTCAGTACCATAAAACCCAGGAAAATAGGTCTTTTGCTCTTTTTCATGAGCTGAAGTCCCTTCTTTCTTCCATAAAACATTAAATTAACTAATATTTTATTGAAATTTTACAACAATTAATTTGGAAATAGGAAGAATGCAAATTCTGCAACCCAGTTAATGAACATTTGTATACCATCATGTTATTGGCAGCTTACCTACTAGGTGGCTATGCCATCACATATTCACGGGAAGTTTAAAAAAATTCTCTACTGTCAGCAGACCAGAGTTAAACAGTTATATTACCATTGATTTGGGAAGTCAGGAGAGAGGGCAAGAGACACCTTAAAAAACTTACTGTTGGAAAATCATCAGAGAAATAAATAATGTCTGATGATTTATTTCAAGTACGAATATAAAAAATTCTCCTATGCAACAAATTCAATTCTCCTGTTAAGAAACAACAGGAAATTCAATCATGCACAGCACCTAAACAACAAAAATACTCTTTGTGGATGAAAAACAAAAGATCCTGCACAGATCCCTTGCTGTAAATTACTGATGTTCCTGCTGGGTTTGGAACATAGAAGATTTACCTGCTGGTATGGTCAAGGAGCCTTTTAACCTCTGTGACACTCAGGAAATTGTTTGGCAATGTGTTCCTTCTGCCTCTTAATGCTGTTTTTAAGATTGCAAAGGCTGTACTTGGAAAACCTATTCTTTCCTATTGATTTAAACACTCTCTATTGGTGTTTATGGCTTCCTGCTGGTTTACAGCCATGTTACACTCAAAGTATGAGAGCAAGAGAAATAAAAACCCTTTTTTGTGTCATAGTTTTACTTTCAGGTTTTTTGGTGTTTGGGTTTGTTTTTGTTTTTTGTTTGTTTGTTTTGGGGTTTTTTTGTTTGTTTTTGTCATTGGGAAAGATTATTTATTTATTTTTTCATTTACTTGTGCATGTCTTACCTCATTTTTAAGAAATATTTTTGTGGGGGATTCTATATTTGGGAAAGCAGCTCTTTTCAGATGAGCTTGAATTACAACTGGCTTTTAAAATACAAGTTCCAACCTGTCTGCATTCCTTTAGCACTAAAAAACAGGCAATGTTTTTCTGTAGTCTTGGTTATGTTGTTTCTCGTGGTCACCCCAAATGGAACCAGGAAAGCAATGTTACAGCTGTTACAGTCTAATCCTCAAAATGATGGCATTAAGACAGATACACAAAAACTTTCTAGCATTTGCACCTCTTTCTGGCATTATCTCCATCCTCTTTCTGCCCTTTGGGTCCCAAAATGGGGGAACCAGCCTTTGAGAAGAGAATCATCACAGGCTTAAGGTAGTACATCAAGTTCTTTAGTGGGAGAAACATTGAAGCTGATGACTCCTTCTCACTCTGGGTCTGCCTAGGGAACTTTGATATGTTCCTTAATACTGTGCTTGTCTGCTCTTTTGTCACTAGTTAGAACTTAGGTGTATTCAAATTTATTTTGTAATGTAAAATTCACATATGTGTAATACTTGTTCTTTTCTCTCTTTTATCCCTGAAACAAGTTCAACTCGGGTCTCAACATGAAATTTCATTAATGGCCATGAAATGACCACTTGTGATCTCAATTAATAGACCTGGCATCTCTGGTATTGTTCCTTCCTTGCACTTTCCAGGCCTCTGCAACTTGAACTTTCAGGGAGTCTCTGTTACAATCCTCTATTTTTCCTCAACAGCCTTCAAGCTGTGGTTTCCTGATAGCATAACCAATGTTTTACTAGCACACCTCATCACAAATACTTTTCTGTTCAAGGGTCACTGAATCATTCACTTTACAGAAAGAATGAACCCTTCAAAGACATGTACCCACAGACACAATTAGATATTCCAGTAACTTCTTGTAATAAATATTTACTAGTTACAAATGTATGTGCATTATCAAAATTATTTACACAATTAATAAAATTATGGTAAATAAAAGCATCTTTTTTACCTCAGGAATGAACAGAATCAATTTCTCTCTTTGAAGGAAATGCAGCTTTCTCCACTCTTACACGTGCTATGCACCTGGACTCACATAAAATAACAACACACAGTATTAGCTCCACCATCTGTATTTCATGTCCTAGCAGCTTTTTCCTATCACGCCTCTTCTCAGGTTGCTACCTCATTAGCATCCATTCTGCTGCTGCCAAATTACAAATTTATAGAGTTTTTATAACTATGGAAGTTTTGCATGTTTACAGAAGGATTCTATCTGTGAATGCTTGTTTAAATTTTTAATGAATTTTCATTAAAAAAATGAAACTGATGTGCTGACTTCTTTTTTGGGTTCATTGTCTCCAGATTGTTGTTACTTCTAAATCCAAGGATCTTAAGGAGAAACCTGCAGACATATCTAGTTATTCCAAATATTTACTTAACCATAATTATGCCTGAGTAGAACACCAAACACTGTCTAAAATTTCAGATCTCATGAAATTCAAGCAAATGGGGCCTGTCAAAACTATTCCAGACATTTATATTCAAAATTCACTTCAGAATAATTTTAAGATTAAAAAGACGGTACTTGTAGCAACTAAAAACACGCAAGCTTTGTGAACTTATTTATTCTCATTTAGTTGCTCAGCTACAAATTCCCCATACTTTTTCAGAATTAGGTACATAGATGGGTAGTAGGCTTTATGGGAAGCCATGTAGAAGGCAGAGCTAGACAAAACTCAGCCTTCTGTGGCCAGTTCAGCGTGTGTATGCTAATATTTCCTACTCCTCTACCTGTCTATTTGGTAGTCTAATATGCTGGAGTGAATAAAAGAAGTCTATAAGATATTATCAGCACAAGAAGAATGAAGGACTTTAAACCATGTTTTGAACAGCCAGCTGTACTGAGAGTGACATTGCATATGAGAGGCAGCCTGTAACATGACATGATATGATTACAGAGGCTGTCAGATGGTTATTTATAGATTGATTAGGCAGGAACATATAATTAGATATGAATTAATGCAATGGGCTGGGATATATGCACCATATCATCAGAGCAGTAGAACAATGGCACTTTTCACAGAATGGAAAAAAGATTCAATTGATTTCAGGACTCCTGAATCTTCATGGCATTACTTATAAGTGTTTAGCTCCTGATTTTTGCTTTAGCATCTAACTGAATCATTTGGAGCAATTTTTGTGATAGAGACATATGTAAGCTTTGATTTTTAGTCAAAGCATAAACTTCTGTTATTGAAAAATGTGCATCCTAAAAAGTATTTCAGATAGATAGCATAATCTACAGTATACTCTTTTTTTCTTCTCAGTAGAGTCCATGAATATAACAATCCCTGACTTTCAGACTCATTTTCTGACAGTATGTTCTGTAAGGTATTCTTAGAGTTTCACTCTAATTCAAATACTTCAAAAAGTTATGAATATTTGGGGGTTTTTTAAACTCTAATATCATATTTTATAGATGTCCAGGGTCAGCACAGAAAAAGAAAAATTAAATTACACCATGGAGTACAACTAGTTGTATTTTAGCCAGAGGATCTGGCCCTGCATCACCTACCCTATCTTTCCATTTGTACTTTTAGAAATCTCAGAGAACTTACAGAATTCTGATTTATTTTTCATAGATAATATAGTTTACTGAAAAAAAACATTTTAATGACCCCCAAAAATACTGGTCTCCACTATACAATATTCTGAAAGTTTAACATAAAACAACTGGAGAACTTTTCTTGTGAACCCAGCTTCTGATTACTGATCTTGCAGAGATCCCACTTAGGTTAGAATAACTTACTTGTCATGTTTATTCCAGAGATGATAATAATCTTGCTGTTGAGAAAATTACTTATGTTATATGACTTGAAAAAATAAAGACACAGATGTATGCACTCATTAGATCAGTGACCCAAATAATTTCCTGAAAGTCATTGCAATAAGTCTCATAAAATTTGCAAATCGAAAGGTTCTTAGACATTCCCCCAACAAAGTGAGACAAACTTAGAGAATCTCTGAGGGCAGAGAGAAAATATTTTGTTACTTTTGGTAATATTATTAATTTAATTATTTTACATAAAGAAAAGAAAACTATGTGGTTAACTATAAACACATCTTATGAGCTTTAGATGTTTATCAGTTCAAATAGGCAGCCAAAGTTCCTTGATGTGGACATTTTCAGAAGGTTTCTGAACCAGCTGGTAGCTGAGCCTAACTTGTAGCAGAAAGCAAGAATACTGCACAGAATCATAGAATCAATACATTTGCAAAAGACAAAGATAGACAGATACTGAATGCAGAGTTTACCAAGATTAAATGCCAATTCAAGGCTCTTAGTAGCTGCTAACAGAATGTACCTAAGAGAGATTCATGGCTTGAGTCCTTGTAAATGTGTAAATCTTATCTGGCAGGTAGCTCCAGGTTTGGTTAGGATTAAAAATGCTGTATTATCTGCAGGAGATAAAAGATTAAACCAGTTGTTTAATTCAAGTACAAAAATGAATAAAAACAGGGGGAAGGA